>PDNA01000069.1:0-147019 GCA_002573605.1 Polytolypa hystricis UAMH7299 | reverse complement strand
TTCTTGAAGACCACCCCCCCCCCCCCCCCCCCCCCCGGACACGCCCCCTTTCAAATAACTGTATGCCGTGTGAGTCTAAACGTATATGCAGCCATATACCGACCGTGTTACATGTGCATGCATGATTTGCATATTGAGTTTAAGGTACCTGTAAACCTGGTCTCCGAGCAGTACATTTATCGAATAGACTCGAATAGGTATTTCAAGTACACGAATAGGTAATTATTCGGTTTATTCGGTAATCTATTGCACATTCTTATCGAATAATCCGAATAATTACAGATTCTATAGTAGTATTCGAGAAATTATTCAAAATATATTCGGTAATTGCCTGTAATTATTCGAGTTATTCGATAAATGCGCTATCTCCGAGACAGGTATGTGTGCGTTTCACTTGTTTGTCTTTTTCGTCATCGATGGGGGAATTTTCCAGAGCCAAAAGAAAATTAAATAAAGGAAGTCTATTATATAGGTGTACAAAAACGAGCAAATTAAATGCTACTTCTATTGAGGAAATGACCCCCGCGATGAAGCGCTCCTACTTGAGGCTCAGCGCGTAGGTGCGGAACCGGCCCCCTGGGTTTGTTAAGAATAGTACTTCCTGTATGTCAGACAAGATAAGGGTCGGTGACCGAGGGGGTTCGCAACACGAGGCGAGCCCCGAACGCGTAATGAAGAGGTTGGATTGGAGAGCATGCGGGTGTGGGGTTGGTGACATATATACAGCCCTTGCCAGATCTATACACAATGTTATTGTAACGCTCACCAGGCGTATATTGCGAAGGAAACTAGTCAGTCATATTGTCTTATAAATAACATGGAGATATACCACCTTACCTTTCGTAATTGGCTGTAACTTCTAGAACAGTTGGATGCTCGACATCAATGTCCGCTGTGTAAAGTAAATGGTGCCTACGGTACAACCCACAACAACGGCGCGACGTGAAAGGGTGGTCTCATAAGCGCGAAGGGCTGATGATGTACGTGCGTATGGGAACATCAGTGCTATGAAAAAGGCCATCTTGGGATTCACGAGGAGGTGACTCAAACTCTAACTCGTGCGCGTTCAAATTGGATTCCCCTAAAAAAAGACATGTATTAGAGCCCATAGTGTTTCACGAAGCCCAAGGAGCGGGAAGAGGGGGCATTCGCACCGCATGCTTCGAAGAATGCGCTAAACGTTTTAGGATTGCGGAGTGTAGCAGAAATGACGAAGTGCTTGATTTTGTAGTTGTCAAACAGATCCTGCAGCGTTGGTATCAAGAGAGGCACAAGGTCAACGTCGTATATCTGCTCAATTGTGATCAACCACACATGACGTGTGGTCGCGCTTGTCGGTCAACTTAAAGCACGGTTAGAGTATTAGAAAGGCGCGCGTACCAAGTCAGCTCCCAGTGCAACATCGAAGGACTGAATTGATTTTCCTGATGAATCACCATCCTGGGAAAACGGATTACCCCACTCCCAGATACCTGTCTTGATCCGCGCAGGGTCGAGGTTGTTCTGTACCACACAGTCCTGGATATTGGATAGTAAGGCGGGATCCCGGTCAGTCGCCATAACACTATTTGCGCCCAGGTACTTTAAGCAGTATAATGAAAGAAGCCCCGTGCCACTACCAAGCTCGATAACATCCATCCCTTGGATGAGAGATTTGCCTTTGGGGGTGGCCAGGTATGTGGCTAGGTGCAATGCCGCCTCCCACGTGCGAAACCCCGTAGTACCCGATGAAAGTATGAGGCCACGATTTTCCCAAGTTATCACCGATGCCCCAACTTCGTGGCCTAGCCTTCCCGGCACCGTATAACTAACATAGGATAGCTTCTGAGCCTGCTCCAGAGGTGATTCATGAGGGACACTTAAGAGGCTCCCCAAGTAGCCCATGAGATCATCTGAGATCTCCTGAATAAGAAAGTTGGTCAGAACACGTAACCAAGGACATATAAAGCAAATAGAAAGAACATGCAAATCATGCTGGACGACATGATACAAGCAACAAAGGTGCATATAGAGAATGAAATTTGAGAGTCATACATCCTCGTCAGGGTCTGACATGGACTCCTCCATTTTGGCCAAGAGCATCTTAAGAATTCGAATACGGTACCCCGTTGGCGGGAGCGGCCAAATGTTTGTCTCGTTGAACATATGCTGGTAGATATAGTCCTGCACATCTGGTTTCAGTAGGACATAGCCTGGGGGGATGGAAACATTGTGGGCCTCGACTACTTGCAGGTACTGAGCCACAAGGAGTCTAACAGTGGGGTCATCGCCCCGAGTTGACGCCGGCAGCATCATGCTTGGAATGAGACATGTACCTCCTCCTTCTGTGAGACGTTAGCTATTCAAGGATGCTCAGTCAGGAGTTGAAGAAAGGAGCCTGTTTGGCGATGTTGAGGCGTGTGGGATGGTGGGACGTTGGCGCAATCCATATTAGGCTTAGCGTGAAGTGGGATTCTTGGCCCTAGCCGAAAACCCACACCAGCGAAATCGAAAAATGATATCGAACTTCGACGACAGCGACAACACCCCGACAACCACCAGCCATCAACCAACTCCATCGAATACCTCCTCTTTCGTCGAGGCGGATTTCCGGCGGTTTATTTCATCAACACCGCAAGCATGGCTGACGCTCCCGTGACACTGCGGACACGCAAATTCCTCCGCAACCCCCTTCTCGGCAGAAAGCAGATGGTCGTGTAAGTTCTTCACGAATCTTGGGCGCCTGTATCGAATCGATGAGAATGAGGAGGACTAGAAAATATTTTACGAGTGCTGGGGAATATTTGGGCATTCAGTTTCTAACCGACCGTTTTCTCTGCCGATAGTGACGTCCTCCATCCCAACCGCGCCAACGTCTCGAAGGATGAACTCCGTGACAAGCTCGCTGAGCTCTACAAGTCCAACAAGGACCAGGTGACCGTGTTCGGTCTTCGTACACAATACGGTGGTGGCAAGACCACTGGATTTGCTCTCGTCTACGACTCGAGCGAAGCCCTGAAGAAATTCGAGCCCCGCTACCGTCTAGTCCGCATTGGAGCCGCTGAGAAGATCGAGAAGGCTAGCAGACAGCAACGTATGTCTTCGGAGACTCCTTTGCTTCTTTTTCTCTTTTTTCTCCGCTGTGTGCTTTGGGAGATTATCACATTTCGTTGGAATAAGCTAACCACTGTCGACTTCGTTTTCAACTACTACAGGCAAGCAACGGAAGAACCGCTCCAAGAAGTTCAGAGGAACAGCGAAGACCAAGGGCCCAAAGAAGGACAAGAGCAAATAGGCGGATCATACTGGAGTTTTGCTGTTGGTGGTGATTCGAATACAATGTCATGGGTTTTGATATTCCAAGGGAGCCTGGCTACTGGATGGTGCTTTTTTACCGAACATCAAAATGATGTACTTTAGCTGAGAATTGAGCCATGTGATGAAATATTTTCTTTTACGTTTGACAAAACAAAAGTCGGGTTTGACAATTTATTTCACACTGGGTGATTCATTATTTCCATTCCTTCCCGACCAAAGTTCCCATTATTGGGGGGGCGAAATCACAAATATCCACCAAAGAACCGTGCCCTTCTAACAGAAAATTTTGCGTGCCTCTAACCGTGTGTATATGACCCAGGAGCCCGTACATGCAACAAATTTCCCGCACCATTCTTAACCCGAAAAGATTACCCCAGGAAAGAAACAAAGAGGATAAGGACAAGGCGGAGGTGACCCAAAATACATAAAAACGATGCAGAAACCTGACAGGCCCATGGATTTGATTAACACGCACGGCAGAAAAACAACAAGCCAACATGGACAGCAAAATGCCCGAAAGAACCACCCAGCCCTCACGATGGAGGTATAATCCTAAATTTTTGTTATGTGCTAGTTCAGCGAGTGCCGAACTGCAAGGGAACAGCTCTGCACGGCCTCAATATTAAAAAGTCATGCCAGAGAGATTGCGCCAATAATCTATTATTTTTCCTTCAAAAATTCTGCCTGCTCCTGTCGTTTGCCTGGTAAACTTTGGGGTACGGTGGTGTATCACGTAGCACAGGGTGGTAAACGTCTCTCACCCTATGTGGGACATTTTGGTAAACAGCAGCGATATAGGTATTGCTGTATGGCAGGCAGAATGCGCTTGTTAAGCACTGTCCGTATTATTGCCAGCTTTAACAGGAACCCGAGGGAACGAACTCGCGAATCCAGTGGGTGAAGGGACGCCCATTTGAACAATTGGCGTAGGACGAGTATATTCCAATCCATCTACCAAGCTCCCACCTGACTGTGAACCATGAGAATAGGCATACTTATTATGCCCGTAGTCATAGTAGCCACTGGCAATCACATGTTCCCTCGCGGACGACCTCCCTCGTGATCCATCTGTGGAGATATGAAGCGAATCTCGCCTATCAGTTGTTTCATTGATGCCAACGGACGAGGACGCAAGCGTTGACGAAGGAGGGCTATTGGATGCCGGGATGTACTCGAACATTCCTTCTGGGTGGCAGGAATTTGCCACACTACCACTGCCGGCAGAGCTTGAAGGATTCTGAGTTTTCGAGGCAGCTCGCACGGTGCTGTGCAAGGTAGAGGCTGCAGAGCTCTCGAGCATAACGTGGCTTACAGATCTGTCATTTTCTGTTAGATCAAGTCCAAATTTATTAATAGATGTGGTCTCCGTGGTAGGTACTAACGATGTGTTGCCATCTGTAATATTATTTCGGCTTGTCGGGTTTGGCAATGTCCGGTCCGGCAGGGACAAATTCGAGGGTAATGAACTTAAGCTGGCGGAAAGCGGAGGAACATCACTCGATGAGGATGTATGAGATAAAGCTTGCGCCATTAGCGGATAGTTAGATCCGCCCAGAGGGTTGTGAGAGTCCTGCCCAGTATATGGCATGGTGGTCAATATTTTGCCCACTTGCGGGCTCCAAGTTCTGGGACTCCCTTGAGCTCCAACATACATCGATGCCATGCTTGAGTCGCTACTGGGAAGCATATACGCTGGTGGTGACATAGCATACGAAGCGGTGTCCTCCTCGTAACCCGCTTGCAAGTAAGAAAGTCTTGCGAGTGACGACTGGGTCCCAGTTCCATAATCGTAACCCCCCTGGTTTCTGGGGTACGACGGAGAAAAAGTCGCAATTGAATGAGCAGAAAGGGTATTTGTCTTTGAGGACAGCTGCTGATCGTACAGGGACTGGTTACCGCCAGTACTCAACGAAGGGCCCGCACTCATGGTAGGGTAGGGCCAACTATTGGTGCCTTTGGGGTGCACCAGGGACGAATTCACCTACAACTGGCATTAGTCGGTAAAAGGAGGAAGGCGGGCCATGATTCAAGAACAAGTACAAACCCGCAAAAAGAGACAATTTTGGGTGCCAGAACTTCTGCAATTGGAGCACCCTTCTCCGTTCCCAAGATCGCCGCTGCATCTAATTTTCCGTCTGCGACACCTTTCGCACTGTAGAGATATACGTCAGGATGGACTGGTTAAAGGCAAGCGAGGCCTAAAGCTGGGAAATACACATACTGCAACTGGTATGCGACGTCTGGTAGGTTGGCCGCTGCCCCTAGAATCCGAATCTGTGGTTTGGGATAGTTGGGAAGCACCATTTTCTAGGTATCGATGGCCCAGCCCCCTTGCCGCCTGAGAGACTGGCAGGCTCATTCCCCTACTAGATCGTCGACAAAGCTCCAGCTCGTCCTGTTGCCCGTAGCATGCTTGTGCCATGACTCCGTCGACTCAGGAGTTTGGGAAGACAGGTGTTTGTATAGGGCCCCAGTTCACCATTGGCGTAATGATCTGGTCAACAGTGAAAATGACGGCCCGTCGGGAAGGAGTTTTCATGGAAATTCAAAGCTATGATCATTCAAGCTAGGTAACCGAATTGGGGTAGAACCCAAGAAAAAAAGGTGGGTATATTTCGATATCATGAAGCGAAGGAAGGAAATAGAATGAGATAAATATTGAATCAAGAAGCGAGGCTTTTTAACCTGGGTAGGGTAGAAGGCTACTTGCTGGTAAGGCTGCTAGCCTTGTTGCTTGAGCCTTCCTTGTCCCAGGAACATAGGGTATCATCTGTTTGAAAATTAGATAGATCAGTTTGCTCAGTTTGCTCCGTATTAAACATTCAACGTCTGCCATAGGGAGTTTTGTTTGATATTCCTTTGGTTCTTTATGCACGTTACACAAGTACCATTTCCGGTAGACGTACAACCAAGGGCTGCAGGGTTTAAATGTGAAGAATTGCAATATACAGCAGGATGCCGAAACCCAGGACTTCTAGGAGTATTCTGAAGGTGAGCTAAGTGCCACAGAGGTAACGTCACACACGCTGGAATGTCATCCTCATGGTGACAAGGGTACAAGAGGTCAAATCCAGAATGCTTCCAAAATGATTCTTCGCAAGCATATACTTGTCGAAGTGCTAAGAGCTATGAGCAGTAACACTCCAATTCACACGGTGTGATAGCCTTGGAGGAGCTTGCTTCAGCACAACAAACAAAGAGGAATAGTTTAACGGGGTAAAACGGCAGGAGAAAAGCAAAGTGGGAAAGAAAAAGAAAGGAGAAAAAGAAACAAGAAAGGATGAGTAGGCAGCCGTGAGTGAGTGTTTGTCAAAAATATTGATGAAGGTATGGACCCCTCATGCTTTGGCTGGCAGTGCTGGTAGGGCGTTTGCCTGCTTGTTTGCTACTCGCATGATGTACCTATCAAAACAGATCAAGCTTCTGATTGGCTGGGATGCAGGGTCTTCTTAGCAAACACACAGGTTCAAATGTGACGGGAAAGACTGGAAGCCATTTGGGTTTGCGATTGGAGCATCATATTATGGAGATCCATGTCGATCTTAGACGATGGATAAGCTTCCAAAAATTCTGGCGTACAGAACGTGAAATATATACCCCACAAAACTGTCTTCAACGAAACATATGTACGGTCCTGGATGAATTCTGCGAGTAAGCAGGGCATAGGGCAAGGTTTCCACCCCCGAAACGCGTGGAAATTCTGGAAGCCACAGTAAAAAATTGCCTTGTCAATGACTCGCTTGGTCCACCGTCGTCCAGTCGGGTTGCCGCAACCATACTCGTACACTGCGCAGAATTATCAACTATAGCTTCTGCAGGTGTATACTATATGCAAGTAAATGTAAAGGCACTCCTGCGAAAGCGAGGTTCTAGACCTAAAAGCCGCCACCTTGGTCTGAATGCTGGTGCGATTACTGTGGTTGCCGATCTAAATGTGTTCAGTCGTGATTGGAAACGATCCAGAACACCCAGGAAAATCACTGCATAGATTATCCCGATTTAGACGATGCAAGCTCTTCTGGGGATGGCATCTCCTGCTCCATCCCAAAACCAGCGCAAAACGAATTGAATAGAATAGGTGTACGTGTGTTTCACTCACACACATACAGTACCCTCTTTCCCGAACATGAATGAGTCTCCAATAGCACCACGGGGCTTTTGGGGGTACTTCAGCGGAATATTGTAATACTGCAAGGTCCAGCGTATCACTTTTGTTCAGCACCTTAAGGATGGGTTTTCCTGAGTTCGGTCATCTACCTAGGGCCAATTGGCCTCAAATTTGTGGGAATCGCTTTTCACAGCCACAGAAATGTATTTGTCCATAGGCGGGTACCTCTGCTTGGCCCGTTGTTTGACAAGGTTGATACTTCGGGGGAGAAGTCCTAGCAACGCGGCTTGCGTGGAGCCCGTATTGCAGTATGCCCGCTGCTAGAAAAAGCAACTCAAGGCTTCTCACATACATAGTCCGTTAATGATTGGAGTCTTGACCCATTTCAACGTGTAATGTAAGCTAGAATGTAGGGGAGATATGTCCCTACTTACGTAGCTCTACATTGGTCACCCGACTGTTTTCTCAACGATTTCTGCAGTGGAACCAGCATTGAACAGTCTGATCTGGAGCGGTCAAAGGTGTCGTAACTGGTAGTCAACGCCTTTAGCATCGAAGGTAGGGTCACTGCTAGAACGCGACTTGGTCTTCGGCATTTATGGAAGTAGATGCGGGGCGGTGTTGACCTCCTTAAAAAGAGGATAGGACCGGGACCATGGCTGTGATAAGATTCAAGCAGACGCTCTCATCATTGCGCAGAACCCACAGCTAACTGAGGAGATCCAGCTCAAACTGACCCAGGTTATGTATCCGATTAACGGGAAAGACGTTGGATAGGTAGACGAATTAAAGTTAAGAACATGCCTGCTAAGCTATCTAGCCTCAGATAATGATTAATATAGCCAAGTACATTGCCAGCATACCCCATTCTCCTGTACGGAATTAGGATGGTGTTGATTCACCAAAGGTCTCCAGCTTCAGCCACCATGGAGTCGTGTGAGAAAGAAGCCAGTGCTCTGGTCCACCGCCATGGTGCATGTCACGTGATATAAACAGGCTGACTCTTTGGCCCAATCGTCGCCGAGGCTTCGATTACACCTCCAAATCTAGGCTAGCGTCATGCTGAGCGTCAATCCAAAGAGCTTCCGCGAACTGCAATGATCAAGTTACAATATCGCCATCCACGCGCCCTAGCGCTTGCTTTGCAGATAATCCCCTTCTTTAATTTTTACACCCCTCTCTAAAACAAGCTTTGAGCTCTCAGAAACCATGAGTGTCTTGCTGGAGACATCGTTGGGAGATATCGTGATCGATCTTCTCGTCGATGCATCGCCGAAAGCTTGTGAGAAGTAAGCATTGCTTTTCCCCCTCGAGCTTTCCATACCTTTATCCAAGCGTGAGTAACTGAGGATGGAAACTAAGATTTCCAAATCATTACAATGCAGTTTCCTAAAACTATGCAAAGTAAAATATTACAATTTTTCGCCGATCCATAGCGTGCAGAAGAACTTCTCGTTTCAAACCGGAGATCCAATCGGGCCTGATTCAAAAGACAGCGACGGAGGCTCTTCCATATGGGGGGTTTTACACGGCCCAGCACGAAAGACCTTCCCGATAACGCTACCCCCAAAGTTGAAACATGCCGAGCGAGGCACCGTGAGCATGGCTACCGTACCATCCTCCCGAGATCCAGATGACCGTTTGGCGGGAAGTCAGTTTATTATAACGCTTGGTGACAATCTTGACTATCTTGACGGGAAAGCTGCGATTTTTGGGAAGGTGGTGGAAGGGTTTGACGTTCTCGAGAAGGTCAACGACGCGTTCATTGATGACAAAGGTCGACCTCTGCAAGACATTCGCATTCGACACACAGTTATTTTGGATGACCCTTTCGATGACCCCCCGGGATTAGTGGTGCCAGACGAGAGTCCTGTGCCTTCTAAAGCCCAGCTTGCTACCGTTCGGATAGCAGACGACGAGGAGCTCGATGAAAATGTTGATGAGGAGGCGCTGGAAAAACTTCGGCGTGAAAGGGAGGCGCGGGCACAAGCATTGACATTGGAGATGGTTGGGGATCTACCATTCGCTGAAGTCAAACCTCCAGAGAATATACTTTTCGTATGCAAACTAAATCCGGTTACCCAAGGTAAGGGTTCTCCTATCTAAAAAGGAAGGACAGTTCTAACATATGTAGATGAGGATTTGCATCTTATCTTTAGTCGCTTTGGCAAGATCCTGTCCTGTGAGGTGATACGAGATAAGCGGACAGGGGACAGTCTTCAATATGCCTTTATTGAATTTGAAAACCAAAAAGACTGCGAGCAAGCTTATTTTAAAATGCAAGGTGTTCTGATCGACGACCACCGAATCCATGTGGATTTCTCGCAAAGCGTAAGAACTGCGGCTTCCCCTTACTACACTACCACTTTTCCGTTTCTGACATACATTTAGGTCTCCAAACTATCGGACAGCTGGCGAAATGCAACGAACTCGAAACGCGCTGGCCAGCGAGGCGGGTTTGGAGGAGCGTCCAACTTGGAGAAGAGGCGCCAGTATCGAGCAGCCGATCTATCCCGTCGGGACAACCAGTACGGAATGGTGTTTGATAGAGATGATATTCGTCGGGGACGAGACAATGACAAGTCGTATGCACGCTCACGCCAAGACCACTCCCGAAGCCTGAGTCCGCTGCGGCGAGATCCTTATCCACCTCGAAGATCGCCGAACAGGAAACCACGTGATCGTGACCGTGGCCGCGACCGTGAAGCTGAATGGCAGAGATCTGATCTCAAAAGGCACTGACACCCAGACGGAGTTTCCCAAGCCGAAGTGCTAACACTTGGTGTACTAAATACTACCAAGAGAGATTGCTGTTAGGTCACAATAACATTGGAAACAACTTTGTAAAATAGTATCATAACGAATACGTTAACACATAATGCGGTAACCTCCTTAGGCAATAATAGCGCACCTTGTTTGCTGTAGCTATTTCTAAGGCTGAAGCACTTGTCAAGCTCGTTGCACTCATAATGGGGCCCTCACTGCCCAAAAAGACGATAAATGCCATAAGCGTAGATTTCGGTATCTCATTGGTCATTTGACCGCCACAATTGTCGTCAATGTCAGCTCCTAAACATGGGCTGACCATTGAAGCTTCAGATCTTGTACATACACCTGGCACAAGTCCCTGGGGCTTGGGACTTGGGGCTAAAAATACCCTGCGGCGGTGCCTGGGTAGTTAAGTACTAGTTAGTGTTGGTGGGGCAGCTTCCAGCTGCGGTGTTGAGCTTTCCTGACCCGAAAGTATTTATGGGGACCTGGGAGGCGCCTCATGCCCAAAACCAAAACAATTTCCCTTCCTCTCATTCTTCCTCTACCTTGCATTATCTCGTTTTGAACCGTCATTGTTCCCTGTTAATTTTCACCTACAACATCATCCTACAACAAGATGGCTTTCGCTGTGAAGGAAACCCTATCCAACCTTGCAGGCAAGCTCCCATTGGGTGGGAATTTGCCCAAGGAGGAGGAAGTCGCTGAACTGAGACAGAAGTATGAGCAGGCGGGACAGGCCCAGGTATTTTCCTTTTTCGAAGAACTAAAGCCGGCGGAAAAGACACAACTATTCCATCAGCTTTCCAACTTCGAACCCAATCGCGTCAACGAGCTGGTCGACAAGGCGCTCAATCCTCCCCCAAGCAGTGACCTAAAAGCCGCGGCTTTAGAGCCACTACCCGAACATGCTACAGCTTCGATCCTTGATTCCGATGCTGAAGACCTTAAGCGGTGGTACGACGCTGGATTGGCGTCAATTGCAGACAATAAGGTTGCAGTCGTTCTCATGGCTGGTGGCCAGGGTACTAGGCTGGGTAGCTCTGCACCAAAAGGCTGCTTCGATATAGGCCTTCCAAGCAAGAAGTCCCTCTTTCAGATACAAGCCGAGCGAATTGCCAAACTCCAATCGCTAGCTCAACATACCCTGGGAAAGGAGAAGGTGACAATTCCCTGGTATGTTATGACCAGTGGACCTACACGACAACCAACACAGGATTTCTTTGAGCAGCATAACTACTTTGGTCTTGAGAAGGAAAATGTCATTATCTTTGAACAAGGCGTTCTGCCCTGCATATCTAATGAGGGTAAGATCTTGATGGAAAGCAAGTCAAAGGTGTGTATACTCCTACAAGCAATGGTAAACCATTACTTACGAGGTGCTCATAGGCGGCCGTCGCACCCGATGGCAATGGCGGCATATATCAAGCATTAATAAACTCCGGGGCACGAACCGACATGGGAAACCGTGGGATCGAGCACATACACGCCTACTGCGTGGACAACTGCCTTGTAAAGGTTGCTGATCCCACCTTTATCGGCTTTGCTGCCTCCAAGAATGTCGATATCGCCACAAAAGTTGTACGCAAGCGGAGTGCCACTGAATCAGTTGGTTTGATAGTCCTTAAGAATGGGAAGCCGGATGTGGTTGAATACTCCGAAATCGACAAGGAAACCGCTGAAGCCAAGGATGCTAAGCAGCCAGATATCCTAAAGTTCCGGGCTGCAAACATCGTCAACCATTACTATTCGTTTAAATTCCTGGAGTCAATCGAGACCTGGGCGGCCAATCTACCGCATCATGTCGCCCGTAAAAAGATTCCTTACGTTGACCCACAGACAGGAGAAACTGTCAAGCCAGAACGACCCAACGGCATCAAACTTGAACAGTTCGTTTTTGATGTCTTCCCGCTAATCCCGCTCGAGAAATTTGCTTCAATCGAAGTCAAGCGCGAGGAGGAATTCTCCCCTTTGAAAAATGCCCGAGGAACAGGAGAGGATGACCCAGATACAAGTAAGAGAGATATCATGCAGCAAGGCGAACGGTGGATTAAGGCCGCGGGGGGGATCGTGACCAGTGAAACCGCGGATACCCCTGGTGTTGAGGTGTCTCCCGCTATAAGCTATGTAAGTGCAACCCGCGAACGCTGGTTGCAGATGGAACATTATAATTGACAATTATGTAGGGCGGGGAGGGTCTCGGGTTCCTCAAGGGCCGAACTATCAAAGCACCAGCAGTTATTGAGAGCGATGCAGCTGGCGCTTGAATCTTCGACAGAGCTTTTATCTGTTAAAAATAGTCAGACATCCCCCCTGGATGCGTCCATTCGTAGATATAGCTATCCATCCATGTTCCTCGCCGATGGCAGTGCGTATTCAAAAATATTTTTTGCCCTCCAAGAAAACCTTTCCATTTCCTCGTAAGCACCATTGTAAGCAAATATGAGTAGTCTTCTTCTTTTTGTTAAAAAAAAAGGAAAACGAAGAGGCCGCCAATTACATACTCTCCATATGATATCGTTTTGTGGTCTTCAGGGCATTGAATAAATTGCTCTAGCTCAGTGGCCAAGTCTAGGTTCAGGCCGGGGAAGAGTGAGGGTACACAGGGGACGCTAACGCGATTTGGAAAGGTCTTGACGCTAAAGATTCGATTTTCACCTCGCCGCTGGCAGAGCTCTCCTTCACTATTTCTAGAATTGTTAGACAATCTCACATCGCTATTCCCTACTTTCACGAAGGATATATCTGTGGCTTGGTGGGACTGGCAGGAAGCGAGGGTATAGCTGGGTGTGCTGAGTCGTAAGAACCCCCATGTTCCTACCTGTCCACTTCCTGGAGGTCTGTGTGGATTAGCTAACCTCCTGGTTCGCAAGGTTTTCAAACTGCAGGTGAATAGAAACGTCGGCAAGGAATTTTCGGTCTTCGGAGTATCAAATTGTGAGTGAGCATCGTTCCTCTGAAAAATTTCCACCCGTTTACCTGCATTACACCAACGTTTTCGAGGCAACTACGATAGGACTGTCTTATCGAACAGTGCTTTCCCCCACCTAATTCTATACCCACAATACAATCTAAAATGCTCGTGCTTCTGGGCACTTCTTGATGATGCTTTCGATTTTACAAAAACATACGTACTGGCGTCTTGGAGCTGACTGCTTCCTTGTTTCAGAGGCCGCAATTCACTATGTTGTCGTCACGTCGAGCATGCTACAAATGTGGCAACATTGGCCATTATGCGGGTTAGTAGGCTTAATGCTGGGAAACATGTGAACCAAAACTGATGAATTTTAGAGGTTTGCTCATCCTCTGAGCGTCTCTGCTATAATTGTAAGCTCCCCTTAACCCCTTATCCTCAAGCTGATGCTAACATCCGCTCTCCACAAAAGGCAAACAACCCGGTATGCCCAACACCAACGAAGAGGTTTCCGATCCCAGGCAGCTGATATACATACAGGACATGAGTCAAGCGCTTGTCCGCTCCCTCGTACAACTGAGAGTAAGGAGGCCATAATTGACCGTCGCGACATTAAGTGTGGATGTTAACAACCCGTGCAGCGAAGCAATGCTATCATTGCCAGGGACTGGGGCATGTCCAGGCTGACTGCCCTACGCTGCGCCTGAATGGAGGTGCTACAAGTGGCAGATGCTATAACTGCAATCTACCTGGTCACCTTGCAGTAAGTACTTCGTGCCGGGGTCTTCAGGGCGGTCTTCTTTTTACTGAGCACTATCACAGCGGAATTGCCCCAATACGGGAGGAATACAGGGTGGGGTACGGAACGTCCCCGCCTCGCGCGGAGGATTTAATGCACCTTTCCGTGGCGGTTTTTCTGGGTATCCCCGGGCAGCAACGTGTTACAAATGCGGCGGACCGAACCATTTCGCGCGAGACTGTCAAGCTCAGGCTATGAAGTGCTATGCGTGTGGAAAATTGGTCAGTAATATTATCCGTGTCCGGGGTGTACATGCGTTATTAACAGCTTCTAGGGCCATATTTCCCGCGACTGCACAGCCCCTAATGGTGGACCTCTGAGCTCCGCGGGCAAGGTTTGCTATAAGTGTTCTCAGGCAGGCCATATCTCTCGAGATTGCCCGACCAACACAAACGAAGCGAATGCGCAGCCAGCGGCTGAGCCGTCTGCAGCCGCACCCGCCGCAGAAGGCACCACCGAAGCTTCTTCTGTGGCAGTACCAGCGCCGACGCCCGCTGTTGCTTAATTTTCATATTAACACTCGTCAATCCGTCATCTCAAATGCATCTTACTATCATCATTCCCTTTGTAGCTGCTTACCGATTCTGTCGATCGTTATCCATGATTTATTTCCTCGAAGTTGCATATATTACACTTGCGTCAACATTTCAGTACCGACATTTTATGTATACGACCAATAAAAAGTTTCACGAAGTCCCTAGAATCTACGACCTGGATCCAGCATGGCTCAAGCCTCATGAACGGCGTCTTATCAAGTTGTCTAGGAAATGGGGTTTAACGTACGGTCGGAGCGAAAAGTGTGAGGCACACTGAGGGTTTAGTTGAGCGGGAGGAAAGGTGGATTTGGCTTTGGAGGACGAGTGGCTTGTCGGTTTCTGGATTTTTCAGGCTCATCATGGCACTTGGCGTGGCAAAGTATCCTTTTTTTCCTTATTTGGTTTCTTGATCTCCTTTCTTCTTTTTGCTATGGGATCGGAGTGTTCTGCTTGTATATTATGCCCTGGGTCGTTGCTGGTAAGAGCTGTCTTTTGCTACGTAGTTGATCAAAGGCTGGAATAATTAGAAATTGGTTACGCATTACGCGTCGTCTCCGTCCTTAGCTATTCTTTCGTTGTCTTGGGTGTCTAAGTCTGTGTGCGTAGCATCGTGATGAACATGACGGTGAAGGGGTTGAGGCTCTTTTTGCTTGTCCCAATCCGGAAGTGCGCGTGATAGGAGCACTTCATCCATCTCACCTCACAACTCCTGGCGTAAACCCCACCCTCTTCGCCCCATGAAAATATCTGCCTTCTCTTCTGTTTAAGAGGGCAATTGTCCAATTACCCATCTCAATCGTACGCGCACTGCTCTGACTCCTCATCTGTTTCCTTCAAACAAGTATCAACAATGCCTGCCTCGAACGCTAGCGACGATTCCGATGATGTGAGACCTCTGTCTGACCAAGCTTACAGCCCGTCGAGCATTTCCTATTGACACTATGTATATAGGAAAGCTTCATCGTCGACATTGACGGTATTCAAGCTCATGGTATATATCTCTCCCCATCACAAAGCTCAGAGCGTACCACAACGTAATGTTAACATGCTTTTTTGTAGGTGTAGGAGCTGCAGACATCACGAAGCTAAAGGCAAATGGCTTTTATACCGTTGCTGTAAGCACTACATTAGCCAACCTCCTTCCAAGCGCTGGACGGTTTTTTCCCCGCCCAGGGAGAGAGCTAATGGCTGTATGCAGTCCGTCCATGGAGCGACGCGAAAGACTCTCCTGAAAATAAAGGGCTTCAGCGAGGTGAAGGTGGAGAAGATCAAAGAAGCGATCCAAAAATGCCAGGTAAGTACCATCTCTAATCTCCTAACACACTTATCAAAAGATGAAAAAGACGGAAGTAATTGACTATGGAGTTTTTGCAGCCCTCAGCGTCGGGGTTCATCACCGCCATGGAGCTAGGACACCAGAGGAAACGTGTTTTCAAAATATCTACCGGAAGCAAGCAATTCGACTCGATCTTAGCAGGGTTTGAGTCCTACCAAGATGTGTGCGGAAATAACTTCCCTTTTCCCAAGCTAACTTCTATTGGTCAGTGGCTTCCAGAGTATGAGTATCAGTGAGGTGTACGGCGAGTTTCGATGCGGTAAAACGCAGCTTTCCCATACCATGTCTGTGGTTGCCCAACTACCAAAGGACATGGGCGGCGCAGAAGGGAAGGTGGCATATATTGATACAGAGGGTACTTTCAGACCTGAAAGAATTGGCCAGATCGCAGAGCGATTCGGAGTCGACCCAGACTCGGCGCTAGAGAATATTGCATACGCGCGAGCTTTGAACAGCGAGCACCAGCTTGAGCTTCTCAACACGCTTTCTCGAGAATTCGCAGGTGGCGAGTATCGCTTGCTCATAATCGACAGCATTATGAACTGCTTTCGGGTCGACTACTGTGGTCGTGGGGAGCTGGCGGACAGACAGCAGAAGCTAAATCAGTTCCTAATGAAGCTTGCTCACATGGCGGAAGGTACGCCCCTGGCACATCTGTCCCTAAGAGATAAACAAATTGCTCACTATTGCCTTGTAGAGTTCAACGTCTGCGTCTTGATGGTGAGTTCCTCCATCTCACGGATTGAGTCTCATTACTCATTGTGCATCAGACAAATCAAGTCCAGAGTGATCCCGGAGCCAGCGCACTCTTTGCTGGCGCAGACGGCCGAAAGCCAGTTGGGGGACACATCCTCGCCCATGCCTCAACCACGCGTGTCCTCCTTCGGAAAGGACGCGGGGAGGAACGAGTTGCAAAGATCCAGGATTCTCCAGGTTGACTCCCCTTACAGTCCAAAAAAGTACGGGGCCGTGGTGCTGATGAAATATTACAGATTGCCCAGAGCGTGAGGCAACGTATATAATCACTAACGGCGGTATCAATGATCCGGATAAAGCATGAGCAGTCGAAGCAATGGATGCCCTAGAAGTAATTGTGGAATTTGATATCAGTTTTAGCATGTATCATTATCATTGCCAGTTTGAAGAAGTTGCAGGGTGTTAGTTTTGCGGTTTTTCTACTAGTAGCGTCAGACAAGCTGTCAATGGAGGACAGAGAAAGTTTACCCGAGCCTAGACCAACCATCCAGAATCGCGTAAAATTTCCGCCGATGGATGCGAGATCTGCTCACCAGCACCGCCAAACAATTCCGCCTCTGTGACATCAAAAATTTGAACAATCAGTATCTTTCACAATGGTGCCAAAACCTCCCCTTAAAATAGCTGACTACAGCGTTTTACCTCTCGAGCTTCCTCCTGCACCGTCCTTTCCCGAACCAGCGACACACTACCTCTACCTCCAACCTCACGAACCCCGTATTCCTGACCCCGACTCGAGTCGCTCTCTTTTCGTCGTGGACGTCCCCATAAATACGACAGAGACACATTTCCGGCATCTGTTTGGGACGCAATTATCCGCAGGTCGAGTCCAGCGAGTTGAATTCCATGTTGCGCCTACGAAAAAATCCAATCTCCCAGTCCCCTTCCAGGGAAAACCGAGCGCGAATAAAAGTTTGAAACGGAAGCGGGTTACTTCAGAAGATCTCCAAATCGGGCTCGACACCGTAGAGCTACCACGGACATGGGATAGAGAATTACAAAGGAGCGGGTCGCATGCTGTTGTCGTCTTTGTTGACCGTCCAAGCATGGAGGCGAGCTTAAAGGCTGCGCAAAAGGCCGCAAAAAATCGTGTCAACATTGTATGGGGGGATGGCCTCAAGGATAAACTCCCTCCTCTTGGATCGCGGAGATATTTGACTCACGGCCAACTTCGGTATCCCTCAAAGGCAGAGCTTGCGCGCACTGCCAACGACTACATGGCTATCTTCGCCCGCTTCGAGGAAGAACGGACTCGTGAGGCAGCTAGAGCGGCAGAGGAGCCAGATGAAGATGGTTTCATCAAGGTTACAAGAGGGACGAAGATTAATGATGTTGCCAGGGAAGAAGAAATGAAGGAGCTATTGGCGAAACAGAAGAAAAAGAGCAAAGGACTGGAAAACTTCTACCGGTTCCAGATGCGTGAGAAGAGAAAAGAGAGGCAAGGGGAACTGTTGAGGAAATTCGAAGAGGACAAGAAGAAGGTAGAGGAAATGAAGAGAAGGAGAGGGAAAGTTCGAGTGAGTATACGCACTTTTCTCAAGCCCACCTCTAGTTATCTCTAGATTGCTGCTATTACGCTTATCTTGAGGAATCTTTGAGGAACGTTTGTTTGCATCAAGTTGGCCGATTACTTACTAACGGCTCTTTTTAGCCCGAGTGATCTCCCTACCTGGATAGACTGTATGGGTTCTACCTACGAAGCCCTCTATGGGTGCAAGAGCGGGCTTGTTGAAGTATCAGGCGCGCCGCTATGGAATTCAGGTCGCCATCTATGCCTTGTCATGGGTGGTCACCCTATTCGCAGCACGTCCATGACAAGAATATGCTTAAGGAATATAGTCAGTGAATACGCCAAGTTATGTCGCGAACTAGTTCTCCACGATGAGTCCTCTGGGGCCAGAGGAGTGCGTGTTTGAAGACACCCTGGAATGCCTTCAGATCCAACATTTTCTACATCATCTCAATTCTTTTTCCTCGACTCGTCCTTGATCATAGCTCACCTGTCTTTCCCTATCCCGCATACTCTACCAGTGTGCGTTGGCTGACTCTTCTGAGTGTTCGCAGTCTTCACTTCTGCCAGCTGTCGACAATTCGAGGGGTGATTAGGGGGTATATGATAGAAGTCAATTTGATACCACAGAAAATATTCATGTTTCTGACTTGCTTCTTGGATTGTCATGGCCACTGCAGGCGTGACCATCGGATAATACACCTCATACTATACGTGCCAACCTTACCTACACCGTTCCCTGTGTAGGTGCACCACACTGAAAAGTCAATAACACTGATAAGTCAAAAACAAAATCCCATACAAAAGCTGATGTTTGCTGGTTTTTGAATTGAGATATCTTAACAACAATATCAGGTATAAAGAAGCTGTAACTTGTAGTAGACTTCTGAAGATACTGAGAATAAATTACTCTATTTAAAATTGATTTAAAACTCTCTATTCTTACAAACTAGAGATTGAGTCAGAAATTTGATAAAATTTAGCATGTAGATATAGTATCTCAGAAAATATCAACTTTTAAGAGATTTTTTTTATTAGAGATATATTTATATTGACTGAGATAGTCTAATATAAGTTACAGCGTCTCTATATCTAGTGTTGTTGTTGAGATATTTTGCCTCAAATTATCTTAATTCTCATACAAAATCCTTCTGACCTGATAGTGTGTTATCGACTTTTCGGTGTGGCGCACCTACATAGGGGAACGGTGAAGGTAAGGTTGGCACGTATACGACGTCATTATTCTTATGTAAGCATATCAGCCTCCGCCAGAACTCGCGGACGATCCAGCAAAAGGATTGCCAGCGCTCCAGATAACCCTCATATATATCGCGTTTATGTCCTGGCTAGGTTCTCCTAATACTACTTTAAACTGTCACACGTTATTGTGTCATTCCATTCTATATTTGTGATTCCTAGAACCCAGTTCCTCTTTGAGGTTAACCAATCCTTTGGTGGGCAACCCCGCACCGTGAACCCCTCTCGTGTATATACATCTTGACAATGTCGTCCGTTCTACCAAATCAGGCCGAATCTGCAGGGGGCTTTGTGCATCCTTCGCTTCCATCTCCCGCGCCCTCATCTATCTTCTCATCATCTACGGCCACCCCTTCGTTACCAAGACAAAGAAACCATCCGCTGGTCCCAGGCTCATCGAAGGAGACGTCGGTAATTAACCATGTCGATAGCCATATCCTCACTATCAACCGCCGCCATGCGAAGAAATTTAGCAGCTCCTTTGCAGATCAGGCAGATGCAGACAACGGCTATGAGAGGTTCAGGGAGGTAGCTAAGGATATTGAAACAATTGTTGATGTACTTTGGGTTAGCGGGACTCGTACGTCTGAGCTACATTTGCTTTTTCATATTTTTCATCTTCCTACATCCATAACTTTCCACAAGGATATGGTTGCTGACTCTTGGCTCAGCTTCTTTGCAGATTCCATACCTTATATCGCTAGCAGGCCTAATAAACTCGTACCTCCCGGACTTCCCATTCTCACCACGAGCAACCTTTCGACTCATGAGGAAGATGGACTCCATATTCGCATCACTTCTGCAAGGCGAAGATGTTGAAACGGGTGCCATTCTTCCGGGTTTCGGGGGCAGGCGTGGGATTGTTTCGACAACTGAAAAGGTCCGAATTAAGAGCATCACGGAGAGTACTAGGATTATCATTGTGGATGTCCAGGGGCGAGATAATGTGGAAGAAGATGACGATCTAGACGATGTCGCAGATGATGATGACAATGATGAAGCTGGCTATTCTGACTATGGGGATGCACTCGGACGGTGGGAATTGGAGTCTGCTCGAGTCTATGAAAGGACCATTCAGCTTCTCGGTGATGAACTCGGTAAACAGGAGGTCTCATAAAAGTTATCACCTCGTCGATTGTCGCCACGGATATCAAGCACCAAAGGGTGTGCATGAGCAGCATAGGTCGAGCCTTTCCATCCCTCCAGCTACTTAGTGGTTCCCTATCACGGGGCACGACTATCTGAAGGTGTGTAAAGAGAGGCCAACCTTACTTAGGTGCAAGTCCATATTCCTAGAGAGATAGGCGCCATTAAGCCCTACCGTTAAATGAGGTTCATTGCTAGAAGAGCTAGCAATGTTGGTCAGTCGCCCCATGAATCTTTTCGTGAAGGTATCGTCGTGTGTATACTCAACGATAGCTCTCAAGCTGGGGTATTGCAATCGGCGTTTGCGCAGTCGTAAATCCGTGGGCTCGAAGTCTCCTCCCTCACTCCTCACTCTCAACCACCTTTGGCTACAGGATTCTAAGATATATCCTTCAAGATATCGACCAGCTATCTCAGTCATGTTATCTAGCTGCAGCAGGATCTCTGTTTAGTGTACCAGGTATAGTTTGACACATGCTCCAGCTCCCTGTTTGGATACATAGTCAATCGGTCCGAGATATTTCGCCATCCCCAGATATTTCCCTCTACAATCTATCTCATGTCCTAGCTCACCATGGCTTGGTGCAGTAGCTATTTTTTCTAGTCTTGCCATCGAAGACAGTGGAGTCACTGAATTGTAGGGAAGCAAGCAAAGTAGTACAGCATGCAGAAGCTGAGACGAAATGTTATAAAAGAAATTGCTATCAGCCTTACAGGATTTCCAGAAGCTCTTCTGTGTTTTAGCTTGTTTCATGCAGTAAATGTCCTTTGTTTGTTCTACAACGGTTTGCGCCACATTCAGGTAAGTTTGTATTCCTTCGGGAGGATGTTCAGAACCGGAAGCTGTAGCTATAAGACAATATCAAACACCAGAACTCAAATTGACTACCTTTATGCCTGTGAAGCTGCAATGGCAGCTACTCAATTTAGCATTGCTGCAGCTATCTCTCCTGCAACCGCGAAAGGTAAGCTACACCGCTCAGCCAAGACACCTCAGTTTTGACACGTCAAATACGTCCACTTAATAATCTGTGCAAACGAATAAAAAGCTGCGTTGATGACCGCTGGAACTTGGGCTTCGAACTCAATCATTGATTTGTTCAAACTCCTTTCTGATAAGGAGGATTCGTGTGGACAGCTAGGTTCGGGCGGCAGCAATTGTATGCGCAATTGCTTGGCTGACATCGCCATTGCCCTGTTTTCAGTGCCGCAGGTCGAACAGGGGCCCAGAGTGTCCCCGGAGAACTCAGGACAGCGAGTAACAAGAGAGAGCCAACTCAGGGGAATGCATATCAAGATCCATAAAAAAAGTGGGGACCCACGAGTCTTTTGTTTCCAATGATGCCATGCATTGCCGTATCTATGTGGGAACGGCAATTGGCTCCCCCCCCTCCCTTTTCCCAAGTCCCCTGTTGTGCTTAAAAATTCAGCCTTAGTGGAATGAAATTTGTTACCTATTTTTCTAGGAAGCCTTTGCTGCTTTGGAATGCTCCCTAACTTTTCTTTTTGGAGAGGCAGCAACATTATCACCGGATGAATATTTCCAAGGCTACGTCCGTCCATGTTTCCCTGGGTACTACATGCTTCCCGCTCTAGCCTAACCTCAGTTGCGGGAAGTTATCCTTTCCCTAGGGTTCCGAAGGCTTATTCTGTGTGCTTCGTAGAAAGCCCATCCTGTTGTGCACCAAACTTAATTATCTAGTTAGCTTTCATCCCTCACTTGTTTTATATTGAACGAGCAGGGAGCCCCTTGTCGGATCTACCGTGGTAGTGTATGAGTACATGTTATTATTGATGTACATTCCAACACGCAACGCACAAGGCACATTGCATAGAGCGTTAATTACCTGTACCACACATGTGACATACAGCGTCTCCCGACCATAAGCCCGACCTTGACTTAGATCCGAATAGGAGCAATTGTGAGAAAGTAGCAGCGGTGATATTCCGCGCCATCCTTCGTTAGCATGGTATAGAGCCGGTTTTTTTCTTCTTCGTCGTTTTGTCTGGAGTAGCATCAATGGGTCTAGGCGCCATTGCCTCGTGTCGGTTGGCATTAGGGTGGGGAACTAATTGTTCGGTAGTTATAGTAACTACGCTGCACAAAATGAGGGCTATAATAAAAATCCAGCTCAAGGCTGAACCGAGATACACGCTGGTAACTAAAATAAGTTGTTTGGTAGATATTGACATCTTCATCCAATTGATGACACAGAATGTGCAAGAGTAATCACAGCATCAGGCAATATAGCGAGCTACTTCAGCTTCATGAACCTTGTAAGACTCTTTATTTTGAACAGTGTGATCAAGCAGAGCCTCTTTAGCGCTCGAGAATGAAAAATAGGTAGCGCGTTCAGCAAAATGAGGTAGACATTTGACAGAGACTTTGCAGCAGCAAGATTGCCGGCAGCGCGTTGCTTTGTCTGTTTTAAGGGGGTCGGGCGATATAGTCTTGGTAGCTATAACCACCAACAATATACAGGGGGATAACCCCTATATGCATCAAACTCCATCTCAGCCTTAACTCATGCGCAAAGAGACATTAACAAAATTATAAAATACTCGAAAATTTAGACAGCAAATCTTGCTCCTATAAACCGCCATAAAACCGAACTAAATACAAGTCCTTGACGACCTTCGATGATAGAAACATGCTCGCACATAGGAACAGTCATTTGCTGTCACCATCTTCCTTCAACCCTTCAACAGCTTTGAAATAGCAGCCAAGGAATGAGATCCTAATGCAAGTTCTCTTCTTTTACCTTCTGGAGGATGAGACACTGGGCAGC
Organism: Polytolypa hystricis UAMH7299; assembly: GCA_002573605.1. NCBI lineage: Eukaryota > Fungi > Ascomycota > Eurotiomycetes > Onygenales > Polytolypa > Polytolypa hystricis. Next base: position 123,802 of record PDNA01000069.1, on the reverse strand, counting down.
GATTATTCACAATCACATGGTGTAGCAGGCAGGCCCTAACTCCACAGCAGAAGATAAGTGGTTCCGATGAACAAGATCACAAGTAGAAGTTGAAACTTATGCTCTGTATAATAAACTAAGAATGATTACATTACAGTGGTAAAATAATAGTAGTTTGACAGTAAGAAAATATTCAGTGTAAATTTTTGAAAAAATTTACTAGTACTTATATTTACATTGAGTAGTAGTAGTTGCTACATCCCTTATATGTTACAGAGTACTCATTTCTCAATTTATTTCCGAGTGCATCGATATACGACATCCACGTTTTTACGATTACTGATAAGGTCCTTTGAGTTAGATTTATGATGGTTTTCCTTTTGAAAGTTGACAGAAAGCAATGCTGCGTTAAGATCGAGGAGTCCAATGTCTTCCAGAATACGAAAAGGAAGCAAGGATGACAATCGTAATCATGATGCGGCTCTAGAGGCTTATCAGATTCTGGTTGGAGGAAACAGCCAAGCCCCAAGATTTTTAGTTTTGTTCCAGAATATCGGCCGTCGCATGATGCACATGGTTAGCGTATCCATATTACTTTTTTCCTTGCTAAACAGCTGAAAACGAGGCGTGTGGTATTTTTGGAGCTTCTGCGCTCGAGCGATGACGCCTCTTGTCGGGGATAGATAGATGAGCATCGCTTTTTTACCCCTTCTCTGCCCGCGAAGATGCAAGTTTCTGGTAGATCAACAATTGCGCAAACTGCGTGAGGGAAGGAATGAGGAATAAATAGCCTATTTCGTTCCTTAGGTTTTCGCCCGGCTATGTTCGTCGACGGAACCAAACATTCGGCTTCTTCCCAGCCCTCCCGCTGCTGAGCATTGGGAATAGGTGTCACGTCATGCTGTGATGGTTATTTACACAGCTATCAAATCACTTTCCATTGCATCTCCTACACGATTCTTTCAGCTTGTTCATGGCAGAAATGTATAGAGAGCTTTTACTTGTCGGGGGCGATTGCACCAGTATTTATGAGTCCGTGGCCACTTGCCATGTGTGTGTGGGTTAATTCGGAAGAAGCGCAGGTCGGGGAGCAGATTCCTGTTCCCTTCACTTATACAACAACAATAAGGATTCGCGTATCTATACATTATTAAAATGAAGAAAATCTTGCTACATCTATATATATGCACGTAAGCGCTGGATTATATACTGTAATTCGCAAAGGGGAGTAGAGAGAGAAATATGTACGCGGGAAAATTACCTTGGGAACTGACTTTAAAAGCTGTCCCACCCAGCTGAAAGCATGTTTCGCCCCTCATCAAAGAAGAAATCGGCGTTTCTGGGTGGGCATAAGTAAAGTTTGGTAACTCTGGGTTCTGCGTCTTTCTCGGCCTTTCGCTTCCGTTACTTTTCCCAGTTGTAGGCGCCCTTCGGAGGTGTGGTAGTAGTAAAAAATATGGTTATTCTGTGGTTGTAAAGGCTGGTAGTCTGTAGTTTTTTTTTGGAGGGTAAAAATAATACTGTGGTTCCTCGTCATCCTTTTTTCCCTTCCCTTCCCATCTTCTCTCGTCCAATTTTTTTCTCTTTCCTTTTCGTCCCTTGCAGCTTTCGTATCAAAAATAAAAAAGGTATTTTCTCCATCCCGAAAACACCCCTCCTCTCGTCATCCATCTCCCCTCACCAGCCCCTCTATTCTATCCTTTGTTTTCGGTTGTTGGCTGACATTGGAAAGGTGAAGGAGTCGGTTGCGGATTCTCTCTGTATCATCGTGCTTTTGCTTCGCCGGTGTTTTCGTCGAGTTTTTTCTGCCTACGATAGTATCTTTACTCTTCCTGTCAAACTATCCTTTCTGGTTGCAAGACATAATCTCATTCTTGTCACTCCATTCGATACTTTGGTGAGTTCTGCTCTTTTTTTTTTTTCCTCCCTCGCTTCTTTGGTTTCGGCCCTTGAAATTTGTTTGCAAGCTCAAGGATGAAGCTCCATCCCCAAATCTTGTCATCCGTTCATCTCCCCAATTCATCTCCGCTGTGGTTGAGGGGTGCTCTATCTATTCTATCCGTCATTGGCATTGGGTGGTCACAGATCCGTCTTGTGCGCACAATGATATACCGAACTGCAACACCCCTCCATCCCGTCATCGACCATCACCGCCACATCAGCCCCATGCACCATCCCCCGACCATCACATCACTCCAACCTTACCTCTGATCTCGTATATCTCGGTTATCATAATGTCCGAGAGCTTAAGTCCCTTCGTGTGTGCCATGACTATCATGGCTAAGGTTGCGGAGGGCCGGACGTGCCAGAGAATTCGGCTGGCAGGGTGATTGGCGAGAAGCGAAATTCCTTTTCCCGCACAGCACAGCGACTATGTTACTCCAATAATCTTAACACAATAGGCGCGTGTTTCAAGAGCAGCCGGAAACCAAAGCGCATCTGCACGTGAAGGCAGGCTGCTGCTGTGTGTGTTGAGCGCTCAAATCACGGAGCAGATCCCGCTCCTCCCGGCTGTATCCTTTCGTGTTGCCGCAAGACTTTTTTCCCCTTCGTGCCCACGTCCTCACTGGCTTGGCGAAACAGCTGACCTCGTCGCTGAAAAACACATTTCACCTTTCTCTCTGTCGCTTCACAATCCCGCTCCATCTCTCCGCTCCTCTTCATTCTCCCCCATTAATTCACTTTTTTATCGCGTCTACCTCCTTTCCCTTCTTCTTCTTTCGCGCCGTTTTCCTTCTGCCTACTGTTTTCAGGTCGTTAGGCGCTCTTTTCGCTGGCTTTTTTGTTTCGGCGCATTCACTTTTATTCCCACAGATCATTGTTGTCTGGACAATCTGTCACCTGTCTTTTCCTTTGCTTTGCTGCTTCACCAACGGACTAGACTTCGTTTTTACTGACGCCGCTATCTGGCCTTTACCGTAGCGACGTGAATTTGCTCTTCCTTGTCGATCCTAGACTCTTTTTACGAAGTGTTCACTTCTGTCTCTCCCTAACGACACTTACGAGTTAAAGTCGTAACGGCCGTATCTGGAGAATATTGCGAATTTGAAGGTTTCATTTGGGCGCGAGGTAGGCTGCCACTCGGCGCTCTTTCACAATATTTGCTGCCCTCCGACATGGCCCTAGTGCACTAAGCTTACTTTCTCGGCGCATACAGTGAATATTTGTGCAATCTGCCATTTGAGCGTGAGCAACACTTCCACCTTTCTTTTATTTTCGTTCATCGCGACTTGACTAACCAAATTACCTGCACCTTAGGTTTGAGCACCTCGTCCGGTTTTTCGCAATTCTTTTACGGGTTACTTCCTCGCAAAGTCGATTAACAATATCTACCTTCCTCTCTACGCCTTTTCAACGTGAAAATGTCGTTCCAGAATTTCGAGACCTTCCAGAACCAGCACGGTGGCGGTGATGCTGCTGCTGCGCCCACTGGCGCTCCTCAGACCGCTGACACTAACATGACCGGTGGCCAGTCGGACCCTTCCCCAGCACCCTTCCAAGGCACTACTCCTGGCGACGCTTCCTCTGCCTCTGGTGGTCAGCAAGGTTCTGATGGCAAAACCACTCTCTGGTAAGTCAAAATCGGCACTTTTACGCTCGTCGCGAATAAAATCGGCCCCATTGCACATCCTTCACTCTGCAAGGTGTTCTCGCTAATTAGTGGCATTAGGATGGGTGAACTTGAGCCATGGATTGACGAGAACTTCATCCGCAACCTCTGGTTCCAGATGGGTGAACAGGTCAATGTGAAGATGATCCGCGACAAATTCTCCGGGTAAGCAACGTCCTATGTCCTACATTAATCGCAACTTGAGTACTTGCGCGGATTCTTATTTGTATGTTATAGCAGCAACGCTGGCTATTGCTTCGTTGATTTCTCGTCTGCTGCGGCTGCTGCCAAGGCCTTGACTCTCAATGGTACTCCGATGCCTAACACCTCGCGTGCCTTCAAGCTGAACTGGGCATCCGGTGGAGGATTGGCTGATCGAGGGTAAGTTTATAAATATCCCTCACCTTTCGGAAGCAAATCCAATGCTGACTTTTTTTTTTGAAGTCGTGATGAGCGTGGTCCTGAGTACTCGATCTTCGTTGGAGACTTGGGTCCTGAAGTCAACGAATACGTCCTTGTCTCTCTCTTCCAGAGCCGTTTCCCGTCTTGCAAGTCTGCCAAGATCATGACTGATCCTATCAGCGGTATGTCGCGTGGGTATGGATTCGTGCGCTTCTCCGATGAGACAGACCAGCAGCGCGCCCTTACCGAAATGCAAGGCGTCTACTGCGGTAACCGCCCCATGCGTATCTCGACTGCCACCCCTAAGAATAAGGGACCTGGTGCTGCTGGCCCTGGCCCTATGGGTGGACCCGGCGGCCCTGCTGGCATGTATCCTCCTATGGGCGCACCTCCCGTCGGCTACTACGGCGCACCTCAGCCAATGAATCAGTTCACCGACCCCAACAACACCACTGTGTTCGTTGGTGGGCTGTCTGGATACGTCACTGAGGATGAACTCCGCTCCTTCTTCCAGGGCTTTGGTGAGATTACCTACGTCAAGATTCCTCCTGGAAAGGGCTGCGGTTTTGTCCAATTCGTCCAACGCCACGCCGCAGAGATGGCAATCAACCAAATGCAAGGATATCCCATTGGCAACTCGCGCGTTAGATTGAGCTGGGGCCGTTCTCAGAACAACTCAGGACCTGCCGGAACACCCTACCGTCCTGCTCCTCCCCCTCCCATCTATCCCGCCATGGGCATGCCACCTTCCCACCAATATGGCTCCTTTGCTCCAATGAAGGTATGACTCTCAACACTGCTTTTTGTGCTTATGTTTCTTCGCTACCCAACGTTGTATCCGATGCTGACTATCAATTTTTTAGTAAGAGCGTTTTTCCCTCGTGAAAGCACCAACAGGAGTTTTTGCGATATTTTCAAGATGGGTCTTGCTTGTGAACTTCCGTTACTTTCTTCGATTCTTAAGGCTCTATTCTCTTAGCTCTTGATGGGTGTTTTCTCTAGCGATTCGCATTTGTTCCCTTTTTATGAACGCTTCATTGAATCTTACCTTTTTCCAACGAAGACTGTTCTAGCTTTCAAATTTGACTGTACTTCAATTCGCACTTTTTTCCCCTTTCTATCTCTGTACTGCCGCGTTTATCATTCGCCATGTGTGCGACTTGCACCAGAAATTTGCACTTTCAGTTACTCTACATTTCTCGGTTGCAGCTTGGGTTGGCAGTTTGCAAAAAGTTCCCTTTTTCTCACGGAACAGCCGGAATTATTGAAGCATGTTTCTTCCAAGAATGTCGTTTCTTGCTTCTTTGTTAGACTGTTTACGTGTACAACACCTGGTTTATGCGGTTCATAACGCCTTCTCTATGTCGGCCTTGTTCTTTTCCTATGTCACGTTTAACCTTCTTTTTCTTTTCTTTTTTTTCCATTCCCTTTTCACTAACCCATTCAATTCGTATGACGGCTTTTTCTTATTCCACGACGGTGATCTTTTTTTTTCTTCTTTTTCTTAAGATTATTTCACCGCGGAGGAAAATTCTTTCTTTTGCTCTGTACCAATGAGCCTAACGAGCTTAAAAGGAAACTCTTGTTTTTTTTAGTAATCTTCTACTTGCCTTACCTTCCTGTAGCTACTAGGGTCACAGTTCTTGTCTTTTGTTTCCTTTGCTTCCTTTTCTGCTTCAGTTCCATTACAGACTGAATTTGTTTCATTTTCGTGTTTCTTGCTCCCGCGATCAAATTGCGAGCCCTCCTTCGATGGGATGGATTATGAAGTTTGAGAGAATGGCAATTGAAAGGAATTCGAATTTCTTCATTATTCACTTGTTCACTTGTTCAGACGCGTAGATTCGTTATTAATATTTTCTGTCTCTTGACGTGAGGCGGATGGCTGCCATGACTATCTTTAAGGTGGTTGATGAGTAAATACGGGAAAAGAAGATTGAGGATGGGGATATTGAGTGGCATCCGGCACCTGCACAAGCCTGCGAGTTTCTCTCGTGTTTCAAGCAGACGTTGGTATGTGGGGTTTCCGATCAATTTGCACGCGTTCCACTTGGAGATTGCATCTACTACGGGATGCAAGAGGAAGCAATGATATTCTATCTCCCTATTAGAGGTATGTGCAAGGTGTCCATGGTAGCTCTCCAGTGTTCAGTGTTACCAAAACATGCTAACTCTTCTCCTTGGTTTGAGGTCATTGAGGTAGGTTTAAGGAAGGAATCACTTCCATTTTCCAGCCATGGCAATGGATACGGAATGCCTATACAACTGCTAGGTAGCTGCTATCTTCGTTGAATAGGAATGAGTAGCTCTTGCCAGTTTCGTAGTCAACCGTGGACATCGAGCCCGAGAGAGGGCATGGCTTCCCTTTTGAGAGAACAGTGGCAAGGCAGGGACGAGCCTTCCTCATCCAAGCTATGGGGGAGGAGCACCTTCCTCCGTGGGGCTACGTATATGTATTGATTGCGCTCCAGTAGGAAGGGCCATGGTTGTCCCTGTTCATTGCAAATCTTCCTCTCACCACTCGCTCTCCTCTCACTTCTCCTGGCTACTGATTCACCAAGACGAACTTTCGAGCCCTTTCACTCTCGTCTTCGTTTCTTGACTTGAACTTCATTGTTAGAAACCCCTATTTCAGACGACTCACCATGAGATTCGAGAGTTGGGACGTTCTCCTTTTCCCGGACGGCTCGAGAGTGCCTGTCCAGGAGTTCAAGACCCAATGTTTCGTGACGCGGGATACTAGTTAGTACTTCAAAACGAGCTTTGCTAGAGACTGCCCCTGCATTATTGAAAGAAGGCTAACCTATTGTGCTTTCAAACGTCTCAGCTTCTCCATACGCTCCATCTCGTACAGCCCTGAATCCTGCCGCACTCCATTTACCAAGCGGCTCGCAGGGATTTCTAGGACAGACACCGGTTCTTACGGCCTTCGTCCCAACCCTACCACGAAATAGCTCATTTCGTGTTTCTATTCACAGCTGGGAAATGCCCCAACCTACCCGGTTGATGGAAAGTCTGATGCAGCCCGACGATTCTGTGTTATATGAAGCGCGGGTTTTCATTGATGGCCAGTGTGTCTCGTGCGTAATTCCTATAAGAATCGAAGGAGATTTGGATCTCAGTACTGATGTTGAAAAGGGGGAGTCTCATCACCCAGAGAACATCGTGGCCCCATATAATTGGTATGTTGTTCCCTTCAAATGGGGATATTGCAATCGTTCTGAAGGCTAACTCAAATTCAGACTCGAGCTCCCGTAAGTTTGTGAGGTGTTAGGGTAATTGAAAACCCTCAGCTTTGCCGCTAATGCGTATTGATGTTAGAAATGGACAAGAGCGGAAACCCAGATAGCCTACGATTCCCAGTTTTCCACGAGGAATTGCTCCAGGACTCACACTGGGAAGCGAGCGAAGCATATGGTCGCATCAGGATTGTTATTGCTGAGGGGTTTGCAAGACCCCATCGATCTCCGCCCTTTGAGAGGGTCAAAGATATCATAATCTTTTCGTTTCAGCATGCCCCATTATGTACGCTTTGTCCTTTTTGCTTGCTGTGCTCCCAGCGGTAGAGCTGACTTACAATCCATCGCAGATGTGTTAGAGTATGCCCACATAGCCTGGCCCAATCCAGGGATGTGGCAGCAAGCTCAGCGAGAATCTTTAAAATACAATTTCGGGGCCAACCATGCTAGCCGAAAGGAAGACGAAGATAGTCATTCACACTCCCCTACCCGCCATGGAGGGCGCACAGGTGGTGCTCCCGATCATCATCAGCCGCCGTTATATCCAACGTGGCCATACCGCCATTACCCCACACCGCCAGTGGGATGGCAAAACCACCCCTGGCCTGAGAGAGATTCGAGATTGCCAACTCTTCCTATAATCCCCGATCCTTTCGTGGAGCCTTACAAGGAGGTTGGTCCTACGAGACGACAAAGATCGACACTGGAGGATGTTCCAATGCCCGATTATGTTGGCTCAAGTTCAGATAGCAGTCGCGCAATATCCAGCATGACAGGGATTAGCTTTGGGCACAGCAAACAGCCGAGCATCATCGCACCGTGTGATGATGAGCAGTATAACCAGTTGATCGAGGCGTTAAGCCCGAAGAAATACACCAGCGGTACCTACGCACCTACTAACACGCCAGCTTCTGCTGCACCATCAGTGCCTAAACCTTCCGCTGCTGCTGAGGCGAGGGCAATCTCGCGCCCCAGAAATCCAAGCCGCCCCGGTGTGCTAAAGGGAATACCTCATCAGGTCACCGGGGTATCCCCAGCTTCAAGCGACACATCTCAGAGTTTTGACGACGACTTCGGAAAGGGTGCACTGCTCCCCACGAGTCTACTTAGTCCGAGTCCAAGGGTCAAGAGTAAAAAAGAGGGCAACGTGACAAAAGGAAGCCGCAGGGGAAGCAATCGATCTAATTCCGCAAACAATTACGGGTCACCCCTTCACGATTCGGATAAACAGAGCATGAAGGATTATGCAAGGAGCGGTGGGTCCGCTGTTGCGTCGAGCGAGTCCAAAAGGAAAAGATCTGGAGCACCGACGAGGTTGGATGTGAAGAGCTTGGAGGGCAAAGATGTCGACACTCCTTCGCCAACGAAGAAAATGTCTCGGCTTGACAAACAGGGAATCTGCTCTCAGGACCATATCGGCGAACTGTTAAGGACAGATGATACTGTAGGGGTGATTGAATAGGGGTGTCAATATTTTGAACTTTTCACCAAGGTGCAGGAGTTGCGCCGTCTCCTGCTGGTGGCATTTCTTCGTCAATGGGCGTGGGCTTCTGGTTTGGCAGTCCGTTAGTCCTGCTGCATGGAATATTGAATATGGATACAGGTTGGTATTGAACGGCGCGTTGTTGGTATGTATGGCTTATACATTTTATTTGTCACGAGCTGAATGGAGTCCCTTGTTGTTTACTACATTGGTGTGGGTAGTTAAGGAAGGCAGGGCAGGTAGACCTTGAAGTACCACTATGTATTGCTTTGGCTGTCACCAGTGTATAGGAGATATGAGCAATTGAGTATATTATGATATCAATATGGAGTGTGTAGTAGACAAGTCATGTTTACACCCCCTAGATGCAAGAATAATGTAATCCACCACCTACTTGTACAAACCACCTACTTGTACACCTCTTTACTATTTGGTAACTCTATAGTCAAATTTCACAACAACTACAAAGAAAATTAAGGTAATTATATTAAGAGTTATTTCCTGTATATCTAGAGCATGTACAAGCAGTATATCCAATAATCCCATATACACTACAGCATGGTGCTGCCTGCTTTTGTAGTTGAGAGTCAGCTGCCTCAACCACCTTCTGTTCCCATTCATTGATACTTTGTATACAAGATAAGTCCTCTTCAATCCCCAAAGCATCTTCTTGAGCTATATATATATAACTCTTTTCTCACTTTCTCTTTTATTTTACATTTGCAGCTCTTAACTCCCTGTTTTCAGCTGCTAAAATAGCAGTATTGTGTATTGTCAGTTGACATTCTTTGACTAGCTGACTTAGAGCTCAGTTGATTGAACTGAGTGGGCTCTGTATACAGTGCTTGATATAGTTTATAACTTTCTCAGTCTGCTGCTCTAGTTGGTATATATTATAGAGTGTAGCTGTAGCTCAGGAGGCCTGGGAGCTGTGAGAAGTTCCTGAAGAGGTGAGAATATATATTGTAGTATTAAGCTGTGAAAAAATCTTCTCAGAATTATACAGAATCAATCCAGCAGCTTTAAAACTGCTTTTTATATTACTCTCAGTTAAGGCCTGTACCTGAGCTGCAGAATATAAGGCCAGAAACTCTTCTTTATCAATATAATTAATTCTAAGCTGTATCTGATTCTTCACCTGCTATCTGTATACTATTTTAAAAGAGGAGAAGCAGCTAATATTTAATAACTGAAAAAGATAGAAAGAATAAGCTGGTATATAGAGAGCAATAATATTGTTTTTAGAACAGAATTAATTAAATTCAGCTAAAATATAACTTTTGTTAAGATCAAGCAAAAGAAAGAACAAAGAGGATTCATTCCCACTAGAGATGCCTAATACAAAAGACTAAGGTGGTGGGAAAAAGGGAGTGTGAGGTCAAATGTGTCTATATACACAAAGGACATCATGTGCAGGGACTAGCATGTGACTGGGATTGTGAGGGTGCAGCAGATCCTAACATTACCCCCCCCTTTTTAAAAAGTGATTGGTCCCACAATCTTCTAGCTTGTATGATGGTCTTCTTCTACTGGCAAATCATTCTCCAGCATGTCTGCTTCATCTTTGTCATCCTCACCTGCTTCTCAAGTTCTCAGCCAATTCTTCAACTGTTGTGGCAGCCCCAGCTTATCAGGGAACTCCTTGTGATAATCCTGAATGCAATGTAGAGATTCTTTAAAATTCCTTGCAGGATACCATTGTAAGTCTTCATCAAACTCAATCCACTTTACTTGATACTGGAGTTTCTTTCTATATATCTGGCTGGCAAGTATCTTATCAACTTCCCATTTATTCTCACCTCCTATCTTAACTGGTTCTGTAGGTTCCATAGCCTGTCCAGGTAAAGTATTCTGGTGTGCCTTCCTAAGCTTGTCTGGAGAGAAGATGGGATGTATCCTTATACACTTTGGGAGCTGCAGCTTGAAAGAATGGCTAACCTTCTCTATGATCTTGAATAGGCCTTCATTCTGCTCAGCTAGCTTTCAACTTGGTCAGTTGACTTTATATTCCTTTAGGGACAAGTAAATATTGTCTCCAACTTCAAAGTCAGGTTCTCTTCAATATCTATCTGCTTGCTGGCTCATCTGCTCTTGTACCAGATACATTCCTTTCCTAGCAAAGTCCTATATCTCCTTTATCTTCTCAGTTTTGAATATAGCAGCAGCTCAATTTATTCTCTCACTTCTAGAGAGTCCTGGTGATAATTCCTTCCAGTTAAAGGATATACATGGCTCATAGCCATTGGAGACAAGGAAAGAAGAAACTCCAGTAGAAGCATTTAGTAATATACCAGCTGCATGGTCTATCAGAGACAACTATTCATTCCAGTCTGTTTAATAATAATCAATATAAGATTGCAGCTTTGTTGCTAGGTATTGATTGACTATCTCAGTCTGACTATCAGTGGAGGCATAGTAGGCAGTAGAGAGCTTTAACTTAATTCCCAAGATCTTGCACAGTTCTTGCCAGAAACCTGAAATAAACTGGGGCTTCTAATCTAATACTATAGTATCTGACACATCAAAATAGCAATATACATGAATAAGGAATAGTCTAGCCAATTCACACATATCAACCTTATCTGTAGTAGGGATAGAGATTGTCTTCTTGCTCAATTGACACACTACTACTAGAATAGAGTTGTGTCCATCTTTTGTTCTCAGAGCTTTCATGAAGTCTATAGAGAGATCCTTCCATGGCCAGTCAGGAACAGAGAGAGATTGTAATAATTTAGAAATCTTGTCTCAGTAAATCTTATTCTGCTAGCAGGTGTGACAAGATTGTACATAGTCTTCTACATCCCTTCTCCAGGTAGGCCAGTAATATTGAGGCTTTATAAGTTGTAGAGTCTTCTTTATACCAGGATATACAGTGGAGGGTTGCTTGTGGATTTCATCTAACAACTTAGCTTACAGAGTATTATCTTTCTTCACTGGCACTACCAATTTCTCCTGGTATAGCAGTAATTCATCTTCTAGAGTTCAGGGTCCACTATTGGCCTTTGTAAGAATATACTGATTCTCAAGAAATCCAGCAGTTTGATTCAGTTCTATAATTTAGTTAATAAGACTTAGTGCAGGATTTAGTAGGGCTAAGTCAGCTTCAGGTTCTTTCAATTCTTCTCTTATTCTTAAGTCCAGGTGATCAGGTTTCAAGAAAATCTGTTTCCTTGATTTTTCCTGTGACATCAGCAGGCTTCCCTCCAGCCAGCTCAAAGTATCTGCTAAAGTATTTGCTTTCCTGAGACAGTATTGTATGAAGAAGTAGAATTGAAACAAGAATTCAGCTTAATAGGCCTGCCTCCTATTCAATTTCTTGATAGTTATAAAGTATTCCAAAGCACAGTAATTGATTAAGACCTTAAATTATTCCTGATACTGTAGTCCTTCCAGCTCAGCTTGCTATTTCTTTAACACTTTAATTACTGCTAACATTTCCTTGTTATAGATCTTATAATTCTTCTTAGAATTATTTATAGAACTAGAATAGAATGCAATAGAATGCTACTGCTTGTTATTAAACTTCTGTAATATTACTCCTGCTACTACTCTATCAGAAGTATCAGTCTCCACCTGAGTTTCTCTTTCTGGATTATAATATTAAAGTACTGGAGTGTGGGTTAGAGAGTGCTTCAGTTTTTCAAAAACTGCCTGGCACTTATCAGTCCAACTAAAGAAAATATCCTTCCAGGTGAGTTTGTATAAAGAAGAAGCAACTTAACTATAGACTTTAATAAACCTCTGATAGAAGTTGCAAAACTCTAGAAAGAATTGAATTTCCTTTACTGTAGTTAGAGGTTTCTAATTGATAATCACTGCTATCTTCTCAGGGTCAACCTCAATCCCTTTAGTAGTGACAATGAATCCTAGATATCTAGTTTGAGTTACATGGAATTCATACTTGGATATATTGGCTTGTAAACTGGCTTCTTATAACCTTTTTAGTACTAAGGCTACATGCTCTTTATATTCTCTGAGACTCTTGCTGTAGATAAGCAAATCATCTACAAAAGCAGTTATAAACTTGTCCAGGTATTTAAAAAAAGTGGTATTGACCAAGTATTGGAAATGTGCAGGACTGTTGATAATTTCAAAGAGAACTACCTTGTATTTGTAAGAACTGTAACAGGTGTAGAAGGTAGTTAGATTTTCTGATTCTGAATCTATTCTAATGCAATAGAATCCCTGACAGATATCTAGCTTGGTAAAATATTTTACTCTATTAAGCCTGTCTATTAATTCATCAATAAGTAATATTGAGTATTTATTCTTTTTTAATATACTGTTGAGTTTCTGGTAATCTACACAGAACTGAAGCTTTCCTCTATTATAAGTAATAAAAATAGGAGATGTAAAAGAAGTGGAGCTTGGAATAATAAAGCCCTTGTCAAGATTGGCCTCTAGATACTTTTTAACTGTCTCCAGTTTCTCAAGACTTATCTTGTAGAGTAGTGCATAACTAATATCTCTGATAAAATCTGTCTCAGGTTCTAGGTGTATCTTATAATTGATGTCTTTTCAGAAAGGAGGCAGCTGATCAGAACTCTTCTTAGAAAAGATATTCTAGAATTCTCTATAACAATCAGGTAATTGCTGATCTAGCTCTTTCTTCTTATTACAATTCTTAGTACCTGCAATAGCTCTTCTTTCACTTTTCTTTTCCTCAATAAGGCAATCAATCTTATTTAAACTGGTGAAGTAAGTTACTGATTCTTTCTTTTTTATATATCTATAGTAAGCAGCAGCACCAATGAAGGCTATATCAACTGCTACTCAGGAATCTGCTTTCTTCCTTGGAGAAGAGAAAGATGGAGATTCTTTGACTTCTGGTTTTATCAGTTCTCAGCTTATTTTGAGCAAACTGTCCCTCCTATCTATTCTTTCATTTCAGGGAGCCAGGTATTATATGACTCTATCTTTTTTTTTAAAGAGCTCTTTCCTTTGATCTACCTCTGCTTGATGCTTAGAGTTTGGAAAAGATTGTTTTAAAATTTGGGAAGAAATGACTATATTAATCAGTTCAGAAATAACATCCTCTGGCTACTAGTCTTCAGGCTATATCAGTTTTCTGCTCTTCACATCCATTCAGATATCTTGCTCCTCTAACTACTTCTTTCTAATAATCAGCTGATGCTGTCCTAGGTCTGTCAACAATATAGAAATTTATAGAAATCAGTGTCTGTCTATCCAAAAGTAGAGAATAATGATATGGGTGATAGAAGAGCTTAGTTGTCTATTAAATTCTTTAGTATTACAGGGGATGGGTAGTTTTCTGAAACTAGTTTCCAAGAACCTAGCTATATCAACTGCTAATTTTATATCAATAAAAATTAAACTATTTGCTCCAGAGTCTGCTAGGGATTTGATAGAAATACTGTATTTATTAAAGGCTAATTTACTGTCTATAGTAAAAGGTCATCTGCTAATTAGAGCACTCAAATCCAATTCCTCTAAGTAAACTCTTAAGCCTGAGATGGAGATCTCTCTCAGGTATTTTCATTTTCCAAGTCCTGCTCCAATTCCTTGACCTCAATACTTAACTGCTTCTTCAGTTTACAGTTTCTTGCCAAGTATTCAATCTCCTTGCAATGAAAGCAATGTCTTTCCCTTATCAGCTTCTTCTTTCCTTTATCAAGGTTCAGGTTCAAGGTGGCAGGGGTTATTTTGGTGTTCTAGAAGGAAGTAGTAGTAGTAACACAGTTTTTATTGCTAGTGTTAGTGCAGTTGAAGCTGTTAATAGTATATAGATTGGTTCAGTTTCTGGAAGCAGCAGCTGCAATGGTGTTTAATATATAGACTGACTTAGAGCAAAGCTCCTGAAAGTCCTTGAAGGTAGGAATGATAATATAGACAGCTGTAACTATTCTTTGAAGTTTATAAGATAATTTGCTATAGAAGTTATTTTTATAATCTTTTTTCAGAATCTAGGCCTTGTCAGCCAGGTGCAAGAAGCTGGTAACAAACTTATAGTAATCATCTCTATTCTTTATAACCAGTTTGTTGTAGTCATGTTTAGTGATCTCTAGGCAATTTAGATTGATATAGATTTCCTTCAGATAGTCTAGGATTTCCTCTGCAGTGGTATACTTTTCCAGATGATCCTGGTGTATTCTAGGAGCTATATACTTAGCAGCTTTTCTCTTGATATAATTCTCAATGTAACACATCTTGGCCAGTTCATTGGGATAGTAGTCTGTGTTGACAGCTATCTTGGAAACTATTCTGGATAGCCAATACTCAAATTCTGGCTCTTTTCTATCTGACAACTGATCAGGGTCTGCAATCTTAGTAGAGTGAGAGTGTCTAGCAACTTTAGCTGAACTTCTAGAAGATAAAGCTTGGTTCTGGCTATCAACTAGAGCTTGAGTATATATATTGCAATATTCTCTATTTTCTTCTATCAATATCTTTACCTGTATTTCTAGAGCTTCTATCTTTTGTCTGTAGATATCTCTGGCACATTGAATACAAGTAGCATGGTTATTGAACTTAGAAAACTCATACTTTAAATCATTGTAGACTTGGAATGTATTCTCACTGACTGCCTGCTCAAACTCAACAAATGTGATGCATGATTTCCCTATTGGATGGAAAGAGATATATTTCTATTCCTTGTAAGAGCTCTCTTCTCCAATAGGTGTGCTTCTATTATCATCTCAGCTATTCTGTCTCTGCTGTTTATTCTGGTTTCTGTCCTGGTTCCAGTTCTGTTCATTGATAGCTATAGTAGCTAGAGTGTTTTCTTTTTTGTAGTAATGCATTTAAGTATAACTAGAACCTAGTCCAATATATAAAAGAAAGATAAAGTATTTGATAATCTTAGTCTTATATTAAGACCAAGCAAAAGAAAGAACAAAGAGGATTCATTCCCACTAGAGATGCCTAATATGAAAGACTAAGGTGGTGGGAAAAAGGGAGTGTGAAGTCAAATATATCTATATATACAAAGAACATCATGTGCAGGGACTAGCACATGATTGGGATTGCAAGGGTGCAGTAGATCCTAACAACTTTTATATCTATTAAAAATCAATAGTCAGTATTTGCTTTTTATATAGAGTAGAGTATTTTTATTAAATACTTTTTTCAGTTAATACAAGCTTAGCTTGTCTATTATCTAGCTATTATCACTGACTTCAATTATCTAGTTATCTGGCAGTTTTTCTGTTTTATACTAACAGAATTAGTGTATCTTTCCTTTGAAAATGATTATTGTATAAAGAGCTTAATTTATAATATTGATTTCTACAATAACAGTTATCTATTCTTGATTTTCAGGTTAAACTAGTTTTGAATAGTTAACTCTTTCAGACTCAGTTATTATCTTAACAATATTAATAATTTCTATCTGAAACCTAGTTTTATCAAAGTTGTAGATATTATCTTCCAGAATTCTATACTTTGCAATAGTATTTTATACAAACTTGAACTATTTATAAATAATTTCAGAATCCTTATATAAAATCTATTAATAATTATACTTGTATAAGAATTTAAATTTTAGCTCAGAATAGCAGTTAATAAATTGTTTAACCTAGTTAATATCAACAGTAGATAGAATAATAGTATTATCTCAATCAATAAAAAGAAGATTGGCTCTTTTTTATATAGTACTTACTCAGGGAGGCTAGCTATATTCATCTATAAAGATTATCTACTGTACAAGGACTGACTCCTCAGTAGAAGTCAGTTTTTGATTTCTTATTTAAGAATTTTTTTTATTATATAGCTATATAGTTAGTCAGCTAGGCTGATATAGAGAATTTTGTATGCATGTGCAGCAGCTTGAATACCTGAAATTTTATCTTTATTTAATACCTGAATGGCTAATTGAACTCTTCCTTCTTAATAGGAGGCTTGACTGTCTTTTATTATTGATATTTTGAAGGTTCAATTGATGAATGCATTGTGTGGTGAAGTAGTATACAAGTAGGTGGTTTGTATGAGTAGGTGGTGGATTACGTTATATATATCGATTATGTAAGTGGATGTGTTGTCTTCCCACCGTCCTCCTACGAGCCTCGACACCATCAGGGCACCATAGCTACACCTGACGATGTGTTGTCCGAGAAACGGGCACAGTGTGCTATCCTAATCAGAATGTTCTTCTGTGAAGGAATAGTTGCCTCCCTCTCCTCCTTCCTCAAACTCTTTCGTCGCTAGTTCTAAGGGGAAAGAAAGTCTCCTTCGAACCCACAATCATCATTCACTCTTCTCATTCCACTCTGTATCTGCTCTGCTCCAGTCACTCGTGACTAGAGCTTTTCCTTTATTACTGTCTTTGCTCCCAATCATCTCTGTTTCACTCCTGTAGGAATCTGTTCTGCCTACTACATTTCCCTCTGTCAAGTCTACCTATACGGTGAGCACTTGCATTTTCCTGTGCATCAAGCTCTACTGTTCCCCTACTCGATCCTCTATTTGAAATACCGGCAACCCATTGCTTGCTAGTTTCATCTGGTTGGCCTTAGGGCTCCTACTACCTGTCTCATGTTTCCCCAGGGATTCTCATCCAATTTTCCCCAAACCACATTTGGGGAGACGGATGGGAGACGTGAGGTTTCCCTACCATACCACCCGGCATTTGGCGCGCCCTTCTCATGGCCATCCCATGCGCCCACACTTAACGCGTCAGACTCTTTTACTGTCCCTCAACATGCCCAGGCGTGGCCAAGTCCAAGACCGCAGAGTTTTGGTGCTCCTCCACAGGCTGCCCCTCCAATGGCTCCCCGACAGTTTACGCCTTTCATTCCAATGAAAGGCACTCAGTCCGGACGCTCTGAGATAGGCTTTACAATTGGCTATACTATGAGGGAAGTTGGTATGTCGAACGAGAATCATACCGGTAATACCCCTGGTTCCACTGGCAACGCTCCTACTTTTGGAACCTTAGACGTTGGTTCCATTAGTGGAGCGGACACCATGTGGTACTTGGCTGTTCTCTCGCTTCAATCGGGAGACGAGCCCAAATTCACTTATACAGAGGGTATTCCTGGGGACTGGACCGTGAAGGTCACGTTTGGGGATAGTGTTGTCACGCTTGAGCACGACGGTTCGACCCAAGCAGCCCTGAAGTCTGATGTGTGTCGCGAAGTGTTGGATATTCTAAGGGCCAGATATTCCTCTTGGAGACTGCCGGATCACCCCGGCCCTGAGGCACGCTTGGGGTCGTGGTTATGGAGCTCCTTGTTGCAAGGTAGGGTATCCTACTTCTATTGGGGCTATTCGATGCTCGTCGTTTTATATGATTATTCAGACGTTCGCGAACCACTGACTGCTATAAGACTACTGCGATAGGAGACAAATCTCACGCCCAGTATATACCAAATATACTCACGAAAAGGGGTACCGCCTTGAGGTAGAAGTGGCAGGCTTATCGTTCTTTGGCTCAAGGAAGTATTATGCTACCTTCACCGAAGCTACGCATGCGAGTGCGCATTGTGCTCTACATCATTTGATCCTTGGTACTAATGTTCCAACGTTCGTTAATGACACCATCGCCGTCGGATCGACCGCGAATCAGGGTGCATCCTGGCGTCCGATCAATGCCAACTCTATGCCAATAAAGCAGAACAAGAAGGCAGGGAAATGCGTATCTATTATTTTGAACCTTGCTAACTGTCAATAGACCAGAGCGTCAACTGCACCACCGAGACCTGCGCGCCGCACACGTCGAGCAAAGAGGACGAGACAGTTATCGGGGGCATTGGTCAATGCACCCGCTCCATCATCCTCTAGCAATGGGGCCCCGTCTGGAGCGGCATCCAGATCATGCCCCCCTAGGAAGGCTAAAAGCAAACCACCTAGAGAAAATGCAAATTTGGTACCAATCCCTGTGGACCAACAGCGCGTTATAAAGGCCGAATCTTCGCCATCCACACCCATCGAGTCGAAGCCCTCGTCCCAGGAACTTGTGTTACGAACTGCAGAGTGTGCTAGCCAAGTTGAACGCGTTGAAAGTAACGTTATCCCTTCCACCCGTTCTGCCATATAGTCAAGAACGGAATTGGCTGTTAATTATCAAGCTTGTGCTAATCAACGTTGCCTTTTTTTCTGTTTTAAGAAATTTGTGACTTCCTCTCTATTGCTCCTCCTGTTTACAATACCGATCCCTCGTTTTCCCCCGACGGCGAGTTAAAGTATGATGCCGTTGCCATATTCCCCAATGATCCATTTCTCGCACGCGTTGGCCCTATCGGTCAGGTGCGAAATATCTCAGGATCTATGAACAAGGCAAAAGAACAGTGCGCTGCGAAAGTTGTTGATTATTTGATCGAAATGAGAAGGGAGGACGAGACCTGGGACGAACAAGACAGAGAGAAGACGCAGAAGATCCAGATATGGGAGAGAGCTAGTACTCAAGCGCAAGAGGCGGCAGACTACTTGGATCGGGTGGTCATCGAACGATCCCCCCCCTTTTGTCCCGTGAAGGAGGAAGATGAGTTATCAGATATCTCCTGAATATCGGGCGTGAAAGGAAGTCATGACGGGACTTATCTGGCCTGTACTTTTATGAATCTGTGTGTATCGTTTAGGTTCTTTCTGTTGCATGCTTGTTCTCTTCGCCGTCTTGACTACCTCATCAGCCCGACTCCTCGTCCTTTTACCAAACCGTGGGTAAGGACCTGGAGGGGACAGGTGTGGATGGTGAGAGAACAAACCGAGGTTGTTTTTTTGATTTTGCGGTTCGGAGACATTGAACTGATCTCCTTGGTTCTTTGTCAGGTTACGTTGTTCGCGCCGCGTATTATATCGAAGGAACCAGATGGCTACTAGCTCGAATAGAGAAATTTCTCTTCCTCATTTTCTTAGTAGGGCGACTGTTATTCCTCAGGGCCAATGGTACCTAGGCATGCACATGCATTAGAATGCCCTACATGTAGAATATAAGTTTCGAAATACGCAAGATTAAAATGCAGCAAAGTTATCCCATTTCTTTTAATATAATACCTAATAATAATAATAATCATCATCATCATCATCATCATCATCATCCAGTACCGACAAAAAAGATGGGAGATACATATGTACCTGGGTATATAACTGACTGATGGAATCAAAAACAAACCAAAGCAAGGAGAGAGAGAGGAATGAATGGAGATCAACAAAAGAAAATGATTGCCATAAATCTGGGAAGGGAAAGAAAATTTCATTACCCATATTTCATCGTGAGTGTTTTTTCGAGAAATGGTATATAATATATATATATTTATGAGAAATGAGATGAGGTGCTACTTGCAGATAGGAGATGGAGGTGGGTGAAGACAAAACACACATATAAGGGGTCGTAGGCGCGGCCCCGCCCCCCCTGTCTTCAAATTGAAAATAAGGAAAGGACAAGTAGTGAGATAAAAAAAGAGGGGGTGTTTTTGAATATATACCATTACTTAAACAAGTCAAAAATTAGGAAAGGGGGTTTGGGGAAAAAGAAAAGATATTGCACGCGGAACGCCGACGGTAGGATAGTTAAAAGAAAAGAGGAGTTAATTGGTACGATACACATAAGCGCAGACAGTTATATAATCATAAAAAATGAGGAAAGAAAGAAAGAAAGAAGAAAGGTCCATAGAGGAGAAGTATAAAAAAGAAACATACAGAGATTCAATTTTAAAGAAGAGGGAATAGACAGAAAATTACAACAAGTGTAAAGGGAACAAAAATGGTAGTATCTCGAGGGAGGGTAAGAAAATTAGGGGGGTAGAAAGGACGAGAAGTGTGTCAAGTCGGGACAAAAAAGGGAACCAAAAAATGATGGTGCGGAGAATGGAAAGGATGAAAATAAGAAACAAAGAAGAAAGAAAGGGAAAAGAAAGGGGGAAAGAAAGGGGAAAAAAAAAAAAAACCAAAATCAAGCCAAGGGAAATAAATCACAGATCAAACAAGTATATCCAAAACGCCGCCTCTTTACAATTATATTCTTTCAACACCATTTGAAAAAGACACAACCAATGGAGCAAAAAAGGTATTCCTGAACCAAAAAATGAGATAATCAATGAAATTAACTGTAGCAGTTTTGAAGTGGTCGAATGGTAAACATGAGAACATAAAGGAGTATAAGCGGCCCAAGACACACGTATACGCCCCTGAAAGCAAGGGGGAAAAATAGGTAAGCGGAGACAAGGGCGAAATAGAAGCGGTTAGGACGGCAACACGCGCCAAAAACGAAGCAAACCAACTGAGGGGGAACTATAAAAGTATGAAGACAAAGCCTGATAGAGGAATTAAAACGGGGAAATCTTGACGAAAGTCACAAAAGGAAAATCCTCACAAAACAACACCAAAAGCCGGGGGTATGATAAAAGTTAAAGAGGAAACGGCGTCGCGCTTATTTTCGCGTTTCGACATCAAAAATTTCACTTTGCCAACCTTCTGCATATGGCCGATGAAAGCCACCAAGGGGGAGGGATAGAGAAAAAGAGTGGTAGAGAAATAGCCAAAAAAGTTGAGAAGGGAAAGTAATAGAAGAGATTTATAGTCCATCTCCTGCACCAGCTTCCACACCATCTGGGTATGTCATACTAGCATCAAACTGGAATGCGGAATCGTCTGTGTTGAGGAAGGTATCAAAGTCGAAGTTCTCAAGGATATCTGGATTGTCTAATGCCGTAAAATCGAGATTATAGTTGTTCTGGAATTTGCTGTTAGCGTCGTCATCTTTGACGGGCTTACTGACCTGGTTCTCAGAGGGAGGGGGGTGAAATACATCTGGAATATTCAAATCGAATGGCTGAGCAGTTTCCTGTGGTTGCTGCACGAGATTTTGTGGCGCAGGAGCAGAAGTAGGTTGTGGAGGTCCGGTGGTAGCATTACTTGCTCCCTTGTTAAAAGAGTTTGGATGGACAGGGGTAATAGGGGTTGAAGGCGTGGGAGTTGGAGGGGGTTCAGCCTCTGAAGAAGGTGTGGCTGCTGCGTTGTTCGCGTTTGCTGCTGGCACCTTTTTTGGTGGGCGCTGCCATTCGTTAAGATTAGTAAAGAATAGACGAGATATGAGAGGGTAGACTAGGGATCCTACCTTTCTTGCATTTTCCTTTGCCTCCTTCTTGCTCTTTGGAGCGGGCTTATTGGCCTGCTGAGGGGTTGGAGGAGCTGCTCCAGATTGTGGAGATGACGGTTGAGTTCGACCATTGGCTGCAGCAGCCGCTGGAGGTGCCTGTGGTGGTGGCATCGCGTTACGCTCCTGCGGTGTTCCAGCAGGCTGAGGCTGACCCGTTGCGTGCTGTTGTTGCGGCTGCGGGGGTTGTGGCTGTTGTTGCTGGGGTGGCTGCTGAGGAGCCATGGGCTGGCCTTGAGGTTGTTGCCAGTTTCCACTGGGCATGCGATTACCAGCCCCAGGTATCTGTCGAGCCATAGCATCCATTGGCTGAGTCATCTGGGGTCCGCTAAAAGCAGGATTTGAACTAGGAGGGCGCATATTTGGTCCAACAATTCCCTCTGGCTTCATGTTGAAGAAAGCCCCGCCACTCATTTCTGGTGTCATCTGGCCTCCAAAGTTCATGGATGCGGGAGAGCCACGACCCTGACCCATAGGATCACCGACACTGGGCGATCCGGGGAGGCCAGTTTGAGGCATCTTAGGGGTACCTCTCTTCATCTGATCGTTTGGATTGGGTGATGCACCGGCTCGACTTCCCTGGGGCGAAGTGCCCGGTGGCAGGTTCGGCTGCCCAGGCATGGGAGGTTGGCCGTCGGCACGAGTGATTGTATCCTGCTCTTGCCTGGCCATCAACAGACGACGCTTGTTCTGTTGCTCCAGAAGCATCAGTTGCATCTGATAATCTTGAAGTGCATGATTACCAGTTGCACCATTGGGTTGTTGCATGCCAGGACGCATTTGCTGCATCTGGCCCGCGGCGTAAAAATCATGCATGGGAAGCATGCCTTGGCTGTCGTGCATTGGATTCATCATGTCGCCCTGGTTAGGCATGACGCCGGGATTCATCAGACCGTTTGGCATTCCCTGATTATTCATTGCTGAGCGTGATTGATGTAGAGCCAGGTTTTGGTTATATACCTGCAAAGTTTTTGCCTGCACTGCAGGGTTTTGTGATTGGAACGCTTGGAACTGTTGCGGCGTCAAGGTCCTCGGGTTGATGCCATGTTGCATCAACATCGCATTTGTCTGCTGGTTTGGTTGACCTGGCATGCCTTGACCCTGTCCACGCCCGTTTGGTGTCATCTGCTGGCCATTGACCTGTGAACCGTCAAGACGAGGACGTTTCGATGGTGATGGGGCATTCTCCACGGAAGAAGGTGACTGCGGACGATGGCCGTTCATTTCAATATCGGAGTGCTCGCGCTGCATCTGCATCATCTGAGCCTGTTGGCTCTTGTGCAATTGTGCAATTTGCTGGGGTGTCCTACACGGTGTTGCGTAAGCGCAAATACTTTTCAACTAGATGACGACGACGAAGTGACGAGGTTGCGTTACTTACATATTCTGGGTACTATTCTGCAGTGCCGCCTTTTGTAAATTGGCCGGCATCATTGCGCCACGGACCCCACGCATGTTGAACTGATTAGGCATCATCTGACCCTGGCGCAGTAGGTGGCTCTGTTGTTGGTCTCGGAGGCGTAAGAGGTTCTAAGTAAGCGGTTAGAATTGATCGTCCATTCAAAGGTTGGAAGCAGAAACTGGAGATCTACCTGAGTATGCTGAAGATATTGCATGGCGTCAGCGCTCTTTGACTTTTTTCGATGAGCCCAGAACATATCCCAGAAAAGAAGGAACCAGTCAAGAAGGAAGGAAGAATTTTGTGAATGGGAATCACCCAGATTCGGTCGTGGAAGATCGTCAGGAATTTTTGTTTTGACGTCATCTTTGGAATCGGTAACCATGGCATCACCATCGACGCCGTTCATATCACCTTCGCGACGATTGGGATTGCCTTTCGGTACAGTGCTCAGTTGTATCGACTCGTCCTGCACGAGGGACCTGGCGCAGTCGTAATGTCCTCGTTTGATAAAGTAATCGTAAATATATGTGTTGAGCTGCATAGCCATGGCGTCGTTGATGTTGCTGTTGCTTGGATCGCTGCGGGGAGCAGAGGAGCCATTGTTCATCATGGGAATGCCACCTACCGGGCCTCCAGCACCGGGGGGCATTCCTGGAACGTTCATATGATTCATGGTTGGAGCGAGTCAGGCCAGCTACTTGGCGCTCTCGTCCAGATGCGGTCTATCCTGCCAATCCGTCCTTTTTGGCAACCTCAAAAACTTGAAGACGAGAGACCCGTACAAATATCGACCAACCTCGAGTTATTGCGACAGGCGGAATGGAGTGGCTTCGATCGAAACTGAAGTTATCTCTGGACTCCGGGTTACGAACCAAGACCAAACCGATTTTAGTAGCAAGGGCTATGGGGCAAAATCGGGGGGGGGGGGCAAAAGACGATATAGATGTGCAAAGGGTAAGTGTCGCGCTGGGACAAATAGTCGCGTTTTGAGCCAAAGAGGGCTAAATAATGCGACTTCTTGCGACAAGACGATGGAAAGTCGTAGTTCAGTGGTTAGAACATTGGACAAAACGAAGAGAATGACAGGAGTTCGCGGAGAGCTGATGGCCGACGAAGACGGTTTAAGGGTGGCGTAGCCAAAACGAGCGGCTCCCAGAACGGAGGATATAGTCCGATATTAATCGCTAGTCGAGCGGCACAAGATTGTGCTTTGAGCTGAGATTCTGGCAATGCGAAAACCTTGAGAGAAGACGGTGCGCGAGTTAGTGGGCGTCAGACGAGGCGATAGGCGGATGGGGGGAGGAAGGTACCGTGCGAGATGAGGAAGCCGGCGTCTTTAGGGATCAATGAAAGCCGAAAAAGGAACAAAGATGACTTGGTAAAATCGATGGGCGTGAATATAGTGCAAGATAGAGGATGGATGTGGCCCTGAAGGACGGTCCTCTTCCGGGGGGAAGGGGGCGGAGGAGGTGGGTGATGGGATGGTTGGGTGAGGTGTGTGGTGGAATTGCTTGGGTAGATTTGGGACTGAATGAAAGGGAAAAGGCGACACCTGGGCTCGAGGAAAGCGACGGGTCTTGGTAGCCTGGGGCTGGGGGAACCACAGATTCTGAGCGTGGGGGGGCGAATTTACCTGGACTGCTTACTTGGCTGCTTCGACTGCTTTCAGATCTTCAGCCTCTCTCTCTCACAGTGCTTCACGTCGTCGACTTCTTGCGTCCACAGCGACGATGCTCTTGAGGGTGCTGGGAGATCTTCTGGGACCCAATGTCGGGGAGCGGGAGCGGATAATCTATTTCTGAGTGGCTGTACGAGTCTCGCAGGTACGCGCAGCAGCGGCAGATTCTGTCACGCAAGTATCACGAGAGCACAGACGACTTTGGCGAGCGCGAAATGAAGGAGGCGAATGAGCTACGGTTGCCCACAGAGACCAGCTAGCGTGCAGAGCGTTGATGGTTGATGGGTGATGGCAGCGCTGGGTTGTGCAGATATAGTGGGATAGATAGATAGAGAGGATGAGAATAATGTGCGCTAGTTTAGAAAATGTAGACGAGAGATGGAGAGGAAGAGTAGGTGGGAAAAGAGGGCTGTGGTGAGCAATAATAACTTCTGCGTGTTAACTACGGGCCGGTTTTACAGAACTCTTTCCTGAAGAGGCCCCGACTAGGCAGGTGGGTGGCAGGACCACAGTCAGTCATGTGGAACATCTTGTCGCTTGGAGTTAATCTCGCCCCCTCTTATTCTCAACAATTAAGCTATTCTGAGCAGCATTAGGCGCTGCAGACCTGGGGGCCTGGGGCTCTGTGCCTGTTGTCACCGTTTATTTTCGAAAGGCGGGGAAAAGAAGGTTCCCACAACCGTGTTACGTAAGGCGATCATTTTCCTTTGTCCTGCATTCTGATTCGCCAACGAAGCGATGTCGTCGCTTACTGCTTGTCACGTGGGGCTAGACATCAGATCCTGGTTATCTAAGCAGCCACGCCAAAATGCAGCCACAGTCATCATGCAAGCCAACTTGAAAGGCTTTAATAAAACCCCCGTACCCAGCCTTGAACTGGGCTAGCATTAGGCACAACGTGGGGGATGGTAGATCGCCGGTAGCAAGAATCTGCCAAACGAGATATGAGGAAAATATCGGGAACCGAATATCATGGATGCTCTATGATTTGCACAGTAGCGCGAATAGCTTGCCTGGCCCGTCCCCAAAACTGTGTGGTATCTATTCCTCGTGTCCAGTATACTCCCCCCTTCCTATCTTGTCGTATTTATTCATCATCCGGAGGTAGTTCGTCTTCAAGATACCTCACCAACGACACCCGGATCTCTGTTGTGTCGTTCCCGCGAAGAATATCGCTGACAAAATGGGCCTCTACCTGCATTTGAACCTACATTATCATGTCAGCTGGAAACCGGTATGCGAATTGGAGCCCACAGGTTGCCATCTTAGAGGTTCCAGTCACCAAGGAAAGGAACGTATCCTCTGAAATGCTTACCATTTCTAGTGCGCCTCGGAGTACACCACACAAAATATTCGAGAACCATAACTCATCTTGCGCTCGTCCATCATCAGGTAGCTCCACAAAATCCGCCAGCGGATTTTCATCAAACACCAGCGAGAATTGCTTATTGTCGGTCGTCCAGTTCGTTACAGTCGGCGTAATATTGAGGAATATCTTAAAGCCCACCTAAAACATCCGATCTAGCAGTTAGCTACCATGCTTCTGTATTTGAGACTATGGGAAAAACGCACCTTGGAGATCATCTCGGCTGTTTCTCTGAAATTCGCACACCGTCCAGTATTCGACTTGGCAAGGAAGTCCTCGATAAGGCGCATTCCAATATTGTAGCCCATTTTATCAAGTTGTTTATTGACCTCGATGTAATCGCTGTCATAGTCGTTGCAAAGTTGTGCCACAAGCGTGCCATAAGTAAGTGTCACAAGCTCCGCGTTGACCTTATCCACCTTGGTTCTGCATTCCCAGCCAAAAAGAGTCAGTCCTAAATATCAATTTACCAGCTTCGAGAGGTACATGCTGCGTTATGATAAACTATCTTATCCGGGTTCGGGATGGGCGTGCGAGAAAGGAATGAGGTTAAGGTATGATGTACTGACTTCCATATTCTGAATCACATATAAATTAGCTATCATATACAAACAGGCACCGGATTCTAGGAGAAATGGAAATGAACGAACTCTTCGCCTATTCGCGACGCCTTCGTTGTAGCCATGGTGGGCGGAGGACAGTGCTATCTGCTGAAGGTATTCCCTAACCCTAGTCGACACTCAAACTCTGCTTAAGGGATAGCGCAATTGCAAGACAAATCTGGAGTAAGTAGAAGCAAGTAATATGTGTTCGGCAGGCAACACATATTTTTTGTGGTCCATTTAGCATACGGACTAAGCAGCAGCAATCAGATAGTGAATCGCACCCGGGGTCAACAAGCGCTGGATGTTTGCACTGTATGCTTTTAGCGACCCATCGACGCTTACGGCGTCAACTTGAACTAGCCCCATTCTAGTTAGATCCAGACCAATGCTGACTAACCCATAAAATGCTGGAGAATCAGGAGCAGACAAAACAAAAGCTAGCAGAGCCGACTAAAGTTCATGCTTTGAACGCGATGACACCGCCAGGAAACTACAAATAAACCGAGTCTATAGACTTACAAGCCGTCCTCGTTCCTCTCCCGAAAATACCTTATGCAACGCTTAATGCTACACAATGATGTCAGCTGAAAAACGTCCCGCGCAAGACTCGTTCGGGTCTACCCAACTGGTCAAACGCCAGCGCTCAGATCTCGACCTGGGAAATAATGGAAAAGCTGTCGCGGTTGTGAACAGCTCGGCGCAAAATGGAGCGCTTATACAAGCTGTATGACTTCCCGTCTCCTGCTGGTAGCTACCCGTACTAGGATGCTGATGCTTTGGCCGTCATCTACAGATCCCACGCACAAGTGGACTCGACGCTCCCATCATGGAGCTTACAGGTCCGTACTGACGGTTTCCCTGATAGGCATCAAAGTGGGGTTAGAATATTGCTAACAGTATCAAAGGACATACCGGCGAAGTGTTTGCCACGCGATTTGATTCAACTGGACAGCATATAGCTTCTGGGTCAATGGATCGATCAATATGTACGTTTCATTGGTCCACAAAATGCTGAATATATGTGGCACGTGTAGATGCTGACCATGAGACGCACTTGACAACAGTACTTTGGCGGACATACGGAAAATGCGAGAATTACGGTATCATGACGGGCCATAAAGGTGCAGTCTTGGACTTGCATTGGTCTCGGGATTCGCGAGTTATATTTTCAGCCTCTGCGGATATGACGCTTGCGAGCTGGGACACTGAATCTGGCCAGAGGATACGACGACACCATGGACACGAAGAAATTATCAATTGCCTGGATATCAGTAGGCGAGGTCAAGAATTACTGATAAGCGGCAGTGACGATGGATATGTTGGTATTTGGGATCCACGGCAAAAGGACGCCGTCGACTTTTTGGAGACTGAGATGCCCATAACCGCAGTGGCATTGGCCGAGGCTGGGAATGAGATTTATAGCGGAGGTATAGACAATGACATCCACGTCTGGGATATACGTAAGCGGGCGATCGTATATTCAATGTTGGGGCACACGGACACCATCACATCATTGCAAATATCGCCCGACTCCCAGACTCTCCTCTCGAATTCGCATGACTCCACTGTTCGCACCTGGGATATCCGTCCATTTGCACCGGCAAACCGACACATGATGACATATGACGGTGCTCCGATCGGACTAGAAAAGAATATCATCCGGGCAAGCTGGAACCCGACGGGAGAGAAGATAGCTGCGGGAAGTGGTGACAATACAGTGGTTGTGTGGGATACAAAGTCGGGAAAGCTGCTTTATAAACTTCCCGGCCACAAGGGCACGGTTAATGATGTACGATTCGCGCCCAACGAAGAGCCGATTAGTAAGTCACTCCGATATCACCAGCATCATGCGTTTTGCGACTCCTTGAAAGTGAATTCGGCTAATATTTCCGCCCTGTGTAGTTGTTTCCGGGTCCTCGGATCGGAATCTCATGCTTGGGGAGCTTGGGAAATGATGAGGTTCCCCGCTCCTGTAACCGAGCGACCAAGAAAGGCTGCTCTTCATGCTATGGGTATAGGTAGTGTATGGTGTGGACTGTCAATTCCAGATTCATACCTATCTCATACGCTCTAAAAGATCTCGCCGCAACGGGATGGCCGTGTGTATCCGACCTGAGTGAATATGCGGTTGTCGACTATTCCAGCGACCATCCAGGAAATAGGATACTATCTATACCAAATGCGCCGTGGGAAGCATGTCTTTTGCTAGTTTATATGGGCAAGGGCCGTGAGCACTGGTGCATGAATCTGCCAGTGATCTGAGACGGTTTCCCCCACTCGGGATTGGGGAAGGTGGAAATCTTGACACCCATATCCTAGTTTTGTAAAATTCGGGGACCAAGAGCCCTGTGGATAAAACCGCGACCCAGGTAGAGCGTTTTACTTATACAGCCTCTCTCGAGAGGCATAATATATTCTGATTATCACAAAATCCGTTGCACTATACAACAATGGCCCAAATGTTGGCCGAAATGTTGATTGAATGAGGATGATTTACGGGTGGTGAGAACTAGATACCTCTAGAGTGGGCGTCATGAATAGGTCCCTCCCTGTACTTGGCCATCTCGTGACTTTGCGACCCAGGAGCAACGTTCTGTAAACACACAAGCACAACATGGACTGGTGCCAGGATTTAATAATTTGCGCGACATTTGTGATAGACCTTGATGCACAGTTGGACCATTATGAAACCTCCCTGAAGCAATTGACGAGCAAGGCTGACCAACTAGGACCCTCCAGTCACCGGTTTCGAAACATTAGCTCCCGCCAGAAAGCCCCTGTCTGGGCCGAGTTGTCTGATGCAGGAACCCCTTCATTCACACACAACGGACCCTAGACCCTCACTCCTGCATAATTTTCGTGTTGGCAATGTTATGGAATGGTATCGAGTGCCGGAAAGAATTGGCTGGGATGCTGTTCAGATTGTGTCCCCTAGGCGATGCCAATCTTTCCGATCGGCGCATCGGCTATTTTACTTTTTGGTCATGGAACGCGAAGCTGTCATCCGTGCACCATAGAAAGCTTCCCAGCTATTGGCTTTCTTGTCTGTTGCTCTTCTTATCCTGTTGCATCGTTTGCTGCTGGCCGGTACAGCGAAGTCTGCAACAACGCGAGCTTTAATTTTCTTTCCCCCCTCGTTCTTTCTAACCCATTGTTGAATGGAAGGTTGTTCCTTTTTTTTTTCACATTCTTCCCTCTTGTTCCTCGCCTTTTTTATCTTCGAATCGTCATTTGAGACCCCCAGCCATCATTCTGCGGCCGACGTCCCTCATTTGCCCACCCTCCATTTTGTTGCGAGTTGATCGGCTCAAAGCTTTGTGAGTGGGATAAGCTAGCAGTGATCCTCGATCGCCATGCTCCCACAGCTCTAGCCAATACCGCGTATTGAATGGTGGCTGTCATTGGAGCTAACCAACCCTCCTGTGGAAAGTCATTGACCACCAGTCATTCATTCATTCCAATCATTTCTGGATCTTAGTGCCTTGCGATAAGGACTTTCCGCTTGGACGCTCCTTGCCATCAGACGCGTGGAACGCGACTGTCAAAAAAGGACTGTTCAAAACATTGGAGACTACATTGAATGATAATATCGGGAGACAGCGATAGTGCGTTTTTAAGGAGAGGGCCGCGCCCTCCTGAGCGCGTTGGGGCTGACTTCCCCGTTTATTATCTTCATTCACAAGATAGTTGTCGATGTCTTGACAAAGGCGCAGATAAATCATGGAGCATTCCTCAAATATGTTGAGACAAGAAGCTTCGCCATCGAAAAACACTCTATTTGGACGTCTTCGCGGGCAAGTAGCCGCTTTATTCGCGAGTAGTTCTGCTATCTCTACGGGAAATGGCGACAATTCTTCAAAGGGGCCTTCCCCGCGCATCGGACTACGGCTTTTCTCTAGCGGGCGCGACGAGAATGTTCGGCGGCAACGCGAAATACCGTCCGATAGAAGATCCCGCACTTCAACAGGTTCATTTATAGATCCAGAGGCACCCCCGACCGACCCGATACAACCATTCTCGCCGAACCACATCCCCAGTCGCGAGATGGAGCAGGGTCATGCGCATCGAGCACAAACAAATTCACCCACTTCCGCCTCTCAGCCTCTCACCTCTAATCGTCTTAGAGGAGCTTGGGTTAGGTTGCCACGGAAAGAACGAGAGCCCACAGTGAAGCGATATTGTTGTAGACCGGGACTAAAAACAAGGGCCGCGCGGCGCAAGCTCATCGATTGCCTTGTGGCGGGATTGTTGTTGGCCATTGTCCTAGCGCTTTGTATGTATGCCCTGAAAGCACGATGTGCCGCTCCATTATCATTTTCAAAGCCCTTTGATTGCTAACATGCATTTTCATACAGATCTTGCCTTGGCAGTTTCGTCCTCTGTTGCTGGGCGCGAGTTCCATGTCATACTAATATTGGTCCTGATGCTTCTTACCATCTATTTCTGCCACTCATTGATACGCTTTCTCATGCTCGTATCGCGTCCAATTCCAGACTATCAGACTTCGCAGGGCCTAGCCCCTAGAATTGGGTCGATTGGTTATGCGCATCCCCAGCATCCAATTCCTGTGGTATTCGCTCGCGACGAGGAAATGCTCGCAGAAGTAAACGAGAATGGTGCCATTTCCCAGTCTCAACCTCCTATGGCAGCTCCACCACCCGCTTATGGGCTCTGGAGAAGCAGCGTGGTATGTTTTGCCTCCTGTTCCCTGTGAATCTGACGGTTCGAGCTGTCAGACTTGTCATGTTTATGGATCAAAGCTAATCAGATGTGTGGCAGAAAATAAACCCCAACTTGGTTCATTGGCAACGCAACAATCATCAGAGACGAGATGCGCCGGGCGACATTAATGACACTGATGAGAGGCCGGCAACGGTAAATCGCCCTCCGAGCTACGTGACTGAAGACGGAGTCCGCTATGTCATTGACATACAACCACGACCCCAAGCGGTGACTCAACCAGAGATACGTGCCCCTGAAATCGCACTCATTCACCCATCCGAACGGGATCGGCCGAAATAAGAAGGATGCCGGAGCCATTTTTCTTGATTCAATGTACATGCTTTCGACTTTGTATCTATCCACGTCGTCTTTTTATCTTTTTTTTCACATTAGCCTTGGAGTTGGGTCTTTTTAGTTTTCTCGCGGTTGCAATCATCAACGATTGCTTTTGGAAAAGATTTGAGCTGGCGCTCGAAAGCTTGGTTGTAAATGGACAGCCGACCATTTTTCTCAGGGAAACAATGCAAAATAAGTTAGAAAATATAGGTTAGTAGTATCATTGATGAATCTATTCGATATTCATAAGCACCTTTGCAGTTTGAATTTTTACAAGCCTTGTATGGCCCTAATTTGTGACAGATGAGAAGCAGCAGCCACTGGTGGTGGTGGTGGGTGGGTGTAACTCAGTTGGTCCATGTCACCACCATATCTATCCTGGCATTTCACAAAGTTTTGTGCATTTAAAATAAACCCCCTTTTAGAGTAAATTATTGCGCTAGGTTTGTCAGAATTAACTCGCTTATCACCTTAACCCTTAAAACGAGCTTGTCAAAATAGCTAGCAGCAGCAGTGCTCACGCGACGTTGTATTGGAGAGAAATGAAAGGCAGGGTATTGTAGGCCAATTCAGACTTGAATGTATGTACAGCTCACTTTGCCTGCTATAATATTATAGCATTTCAGAAATACCCAATAACACCCACTGTAGACAAGGAACCAAATTTTTTAGTACTTCATCTTGTCGTTCGTATAGCCCTTGATCTGGGGATGATTCCTCGCCCAGGAAGATAATTCGTAGCAGTGCTTTCACCACTTGATACCTCACCGTCTTTCATGACTTTCTCAAAGTGAAAAAAAGTCACCAGACCACTGTGTACTGTACAACAGAAAGGGGATGCATCTATCCGTCCTCCAGCAGCTAGCTGCTATCCGTAATGCCCCCGTTTGTCGGCCAGCTTTCCCCGTACACAGTCTTATTATTCGACGCAAATGTGCTCGTCTGTGGGAGAATTTAATGCCGAATTGCACTGAAAAAGCTGTGAGCTTTAATGATACTGTCCTGGCCGCGGAAAAATTTGGAAGTAAAAGTTCTGTAAGTGTGCCAGATGTTCACAAGAGCGGTTGGAAGGGGCGGACACGTGGGTATATGCGCTCCTAGCAGGGAGATTTTTCGGGAGCCGAAATAACGTGCGCTACACCCAACGTCTTGCAGCCACACCATCGGGTGTGCGATGGCCCTTGAAGTAAACAGGTTGGACGCAACAGTGGAAACAACACGAGGTCATTTGCGTTAGTCTTATAGCAGGTTACACTGCCGGTTACCTACCTATGTAGCTGCATACTCAACTGCAGCTACCCGCGCGCAATGCTGATACTCACAGAGGCATTCTCCAAAAATGAGTAGCTACAGCTCACAGCCCGACTCTTATCTTCTCCTTCGTTTTGTCGAATGCTTCGTAGAGTTGGCTGTGCTACTCGAAAGAAGCCGCTCCATGGTATATAGACGAGACAGAACGTTGGCCCATAAGGACAGAAAGGTAGCGCTCGTCAAAAAGCGAGAAATCCACACTAGGATGCCCCCAAGGGCATACGCTAGCCACCTTCCACCATGCGCTGCAGCCAGTATGTCCCACGCCGAATGGAAGGCCAACACGATGGTAGCAGAGATGTAAGATGAAAGAAAGAAAAAGGCAATAGTAACACAAAGACTGGCATCTTATGGTATCAGATGTTGGTAGCATGTCCATGTTGCAATTCATGGCGTCTTACCAACCGTTGCAGAGTCGCAATTGGGACGGACCATGCCGAGATCATTCTCCGACAGTGCCATGTGGATGTTTACCTTCCGCTAGGTAGATCCTCGGAAGTCCAGGTGCGCGCAATCCTCCAGGATATGCCAACTATAAAGGAGAGTTGCCAGCCCCATTTGAAAGGTGATTACCAACCCCAATCGCCTCAACAGTTATACTTTCAATTACCACTCAGGACAACACAGTACCATTCCAAAAACATGCTTTTCCAACCAGCGAAAATCCTCCTCGCCGCTGGCGTCTTAGCCAGCATGCTCACAGCTGTTATAGCTGTCGATTTATTCCAATATACCCGCGCAGGCTGCACTGGCAATGTGGCACATTGCCGAAATATTCGAGCCCGTGTCTGCTGCCGATCCAGAGAACGCGATTTCGTGTCAGCAAGATGTTCCGGTTGCCGTCGAGACGACTCCCATTTTACCTGGCGTCGAAGAGGAAACAATTTCTGCGGCTTGAGGGTGTTTGAGACTCACGACGGCTTTTGTAGCGCGTTTAGTCGAGACCTGCGAGGACACTCGTGGTGTAACGGATGTGCCCTGCTATCCGAGAATCGAATAAATGACGAGGCAGCGTGTACTGAGAGCGTGGAGCCGGACTTGCTCAGGATTGACGGAACGTGGTTCCATCTTAACGAATCCGTTCCGCAAAGTGATAGGGACAATCTTTGGGCCCTTTGGAGCAGTGAAGCCACCGCGGCTGATATTCCAAAAAGCTTGCTTCAATATGAAGGACCAGCCCCTTCAGCAGAGGGCTAAAGGCAAAGAAACATTAGACCACAGAATAGTATGGCTTCGTCCTGCATTCACTGGGAAGGGAAACGAGGGCGCGTGGAGAAGAGGATAGATAATCGGACCATCAGAACTCTGGGAAATTGTAAGCTAAGCAGTCTAGGTCTAGCAACAAGAATCATAACGAAATAACGACAAAAATAACAAAAATAACATTGACTACTTCAGCCACACATGCTGGGCTACGGCCGTTTAGGAGATTTGGTAGACATGGGACGTGATAAGGTTTCATTGCTAGCAAAAGTAGAGGATGTTAGGTATGTGTGTGAGACATTCAAAACATTGCACAGTGGATCTCCTGGGTACAAAATAAGACCACGAGTGCAAACCAGGAATGTTGGATGGCAATTGCTTCCACGTAAACCTCATACACATGTCAACTGTGAATATACTCTAGATGAAAGTTGCCGAGAGATAAGGAGGAGGTTGATATTGGATTAGTCATGGTTGGACATTTCTTGGCATTGCTCTCAGCGCTGGGGAATTTGGAGACGGACAGGCCAGATCATAGATGGAAAGCCTACATTGTTGCAAGCGGCCTGGTCAGCACAAGTCAATTAGTCTGCGATTATCGGATTCGCTGGGCTGGAGATACATCTCCCTACTTCAAATGCCGTGATGCTTTTATTAGGTTAATTGCCGCGCCGATTCTCTATGAGCCCGCGCCGTGGAATGGGACCGGATTCACCCTCTGAAGTGGACACTCTCACTCCGCATTGGTGATGCGCTCGAGATGCTGGCGTTCCCAGATGCGCAGCTCCCCGCTAACATTATGCGTTTGCTTCTTGTTCGCGCTGCTGCTATGGAGTCCTTTGGTAAATGGCATGAGGGAGAGCCAGATTAGAGATCTAAGGTATGACAACCCAGCCTCATCAACTCCGCAATCCACCAGTTTCGGGAGGCCTGTCCGTAACTAACCAATTGCTTTTTTTTTTAAAAAAAAAACAGACAGGAAGCAGAGCAGATCTTCTATCATGGGTTTGAGAATTACATGGAACATGCTTTCCCCGAGGACGAATTGCGACCGATAACCTGTGGTCCGTTGACTCGCGATCGAGACAATCCGGGGCACATTGAACTGAACGATGTGCTGGGGAATTATTCCCTCACTCTGATCGACAGCCTGTCTACGCTGGCAATACTCTCATCGGCAAATTCGACGTCTTCTTCAGGATACAGTGCGTGGAGTTATTTCCAGGACGGGGTGCGGAATCTGGTGGAACTCTACGGCGATGGCTCGGAAGGCCCTAAAGGAAGAGGATCTAGGGGGAAGGGTTTCGAGTCCGACAGCAAGGTTCAGGTATTTGAGACAGTTATCCGAGGACTAGGTGAGGCATAACCTTTAGATCATGCGTACTTTCGCATCGTGATGATCTAACAACCATATAGGCGGGCTTCTGAGTGCACATCTCTTTGCTGTTGGTGACTTGCCTATTCGCGGCTACGATCCACCCGAAAAAGAAACCGCCTTCGCAAAACGTTGGAACAAAGGGGAAAATCTAGAAGGTCATCCGGGGATTCGTTGGAGTAACGGGTTTGTCTACGATGGCCAACTCCTGCGGCTTGCGATGGACCTGGCCAACAGGATACTTCCTGCCTTTTATACTGCAACTGGCCTTCCATATCCACGTGTTAATCTCCGACATGGTGTGCCTTTTTATCCTAATTCTCCTTTCAACGCAAACATCAAGCCGCTGGAAACCGACCGAGAGCAGCAACCCGTAAGACGTGAGGTTACGGAAACTTGCAGCGCTGGCGCTGGAAGCTTGGTTCTAGAGTTTACCGTTCTTAGCAGACTTACCGGAGATGGCCGGTTTGAAGAGTTGGCGAAAAGAGCATTTTGGGCTGTGTGGACCAGGCGAAGTGATATAGGTTTGATAGGTGCCGGTATTGATGCTGAATCGGGGAACTGGGTTAGTCCGTACACAGGGGTAAGAACGCCTTTACAATTTTTGCCCATTTTTCTTTCTTCAGTACTTCCTTTCTTATCATACTCATACATCTCTTGGAAACAGATTGGCGCCGGGATCGATAGCTTTTTCGAGTATGCCTTAAAGTCCCATATATTGTTATCAGAAGGAGACCGACCCGAATTCAACCTATCCAGTCCCTTTAAGGACCTAGACAACTACTATGATCCGTTGACCGATGATGAACATTCCTCAGAGGCGTTCCTCCAAGTGTGGCATGAAGCCCAAGCGTCGATAAAACATCACCTCTACCGAGGGTCAAGCTACCAGCACCCACATTATATCCAAGGAGATATCGTGACTGGAGCGACGCGCGCGTTCTGGATTGATAGTTTGAGTGCCTTCTTTCCTGGAGTATTGACCTTGGCTGGGGACGTGGATGGGGCAGTTGAAACACACCTATTAAACGCTGCTCTCTGGACCCGGTTTTCGGCACTACCAGAACGATGGAATGTCGCTACCGGCGACATTGAAGGCGGCCTTGGGTGGTGGGGTGGACGCCCCGAATTTGTCGAGTCAAACTATTACTTGTACAGAGCGACAAAAGACCCATGGTATCTTCATGTTGGCGAAATGGTTCTAAGAGACATTAAGAGGCGATGCTGGACTAAATGCGGCTGGGCAGGGCTTCAGGATGTCCGAAACGGGAAGTTAAACGACAGAATGGAGAGCTTCTTCCTTGGGGAAACTGCCAAGTACCTGTTTCTATCATTCGATTCTGATCACCCTCTCAATCACCTAGATGCCCCATTTGTTTTCAACACTGAGGGGCATCCCCTAGTTATCCCCAAGAAAGCACCGCGCCCCAAGATAAAGTCTGCTGGCAGCGAACTACAATTAGCAGCCACGCAGACATGCCGAGCACCAACATCGCCTTTGCCATTTGGCATGTCCTCCACCGTTGCGCGGCCTGATATTTTCCATGCTGCCAGCCTGGCTCGTCTACACCGAATGCCAAAAAGGTCGGACGTCGAATCACCCATTGTCGAATACTCTGACACTCACCCTAGTATCACTATTTCCGACCTCTTTTCTCCTTCCAACTATACTTACTTCCCATGGACACTCCCTCTGGAACTCGTTCCTCACAACGCAACGAGCGCCCCCATGGCCCGGCGACCAACATTAGACCTCTCGTTCCC
This sequence comes from Polytolypa hystricis UAMH7299, assembly GCA_002573605.1. Classification (NCBI taxonomy): domain Eukaryota; kingdom Fungi; phylum Ascomycota; class Eurotiomycetes; order Onygenales; genus Polytolypa; species Polytolypa hystricis. The sequence continues at coordinate 86,276 of PDNA01000069.1, read as the reverse complement.
ACCCATGCCGAACTTATATCTGAGTTCGGGATCATTGGAGAGGGTGCAAGGTGGAATTTTGATAAAGTCCGTTGGGGGCCTTCGGTTAGGCATGATTCAGGATATCCCGTTATTGTTCGACGCGCTGTCAAAATCGACGGAAGGATTTCGAATTCAGGTTATCAACAATGTACCCTTGGGTAAAGATGAGAAGGTGTATATTGCACAAGAGACTGCTAATGTGCTGAACCCAAAGGACCCAAACTTTCTGCAAATCCAGGACTCGACGATGCTAGATATTGTCATTGATGTTGATTTCGGTCACACTGAGCAGAACGGTACATCTGGGCAAACCACGTCAACTCAAAGCCGTGAAACGGTTGTCAGTGATCCTCCTCTATCTGACCCTGAGGCCTCCTTCGACCATAGCATGAGAATGGTTTTTGCTTCCATCATGAATCACATGACATCTCTTCTTCACAACGACGCTATTCTTCCATCGCCGAGCCCCTCAAATGGTCATCGTTCAACAACTCGGATATCAATCCCTGCTATAACATCCACTGGAAAGGGATCGGCCCCCTTGCCGGAGACTGATGAAGCCTCACTGATTAATTCGGTGTCTTCAGCCACCAGCAAACAGTCTATTAACCGTCTCTCATGGACAACCGTTTATCTCACTGATGAATTATGCGACCACCGATTACCACCTGCAGTCCCGAGAACCCACCAGGTCATTGTTGTGAAACGGGGAGGATGCAGCTTTTCTCAAAAACTTCGAAATATCCCATCGTTCCGTCCGTCGCGGTCATCTCTGCAGCTTGTCATTGTCGTCTCCTATCCACAGGAAAGCAACCCACCGCCCTCCGAGTCTGATGCTCATTCAGATCCCAATATCGGCCAGCCACTCACTATTCCGGAACTAGAGTTTGAAGAAGCAAGCCTTATCCGTCCTCTTCTCGATGATATTCAGGTCGTGGCTGGTGGTATTCCACGTCCGAATCCATTGAGCATGGTGATGGTTGGCGGCGGGGATAAAGCGTACGAGTACTTGAAACGTGCCTCGGGCGTGGGAATTCGAAGGCGGTACTCTGTGAGATCACAGGGCGTACCGATCAGCAATCTATTTGTTATATAGACTTTTTTGACATTGTTCTTGCCAATTGCTCTTTTTCTGGTATGTATGACAACATGGTGGACAGTACTTGTACAGGGCTGTAAGCGAGATACGATATTCAATATTTTGCGGCGGGATTTTTCTGTATAATTTTTTACTGATGTTGCGAAGTTTGTGTTTCACTTTTTGAATGTGAATACGTCACAGTAGTATATCTCACAGATATTTATGTACCCTTTTACTCGCGGCGCGCGGCCCTGGGTTTTATTTCGGTTGTCAGCGTTGGGGCAATGAGAGCGCCATATAGATAGGCAGTTCCTTTGCAGGCATCTACCATTTACATGGTCATTTCACATTCTGATTTTCCCTTTCGGCTTCAACTCTCATTGCTCATTCGCTAAAGGGCGGACACAGCTTGTTAAACAATCCAGAAAACTAGCGCAGCACGTGGGGAAAGAAGCTTAACTCAGCCACCAAATATACCCACCAATCAGAGCTGTGCGGGAGAGGAAAATCATTTATCACTTGGTTATGTGGGGGTTCCCTCATTGCCAGCACATGTATTCAACCACCTGACGTGATTCCGCAGAACGAAGGGCCAGAGGAGAGGAATTTGCTTTCTCCTTGCAAGGTCGACGATAATTCTTTTGTTGATTTTACCTTCTCTTAGCGTCGGTCTTTTTGTTTCGAAAGTTCTCTATCCCCCGCGATAGAAAGCAGCGTTTTCCTTAACCCCGCACTTAGCCCTGTGAACATTCGTCTTTTTCGATCGCTACTTATTACCTGCGTGCTGAAATTCCGGCAACGACATTTGTTACTTGGGAGATATATGCCCAAATTCTTGATGCTTGGATCATATTGTCGACAATCGTTCGAAAACCGCTCAATAATTAAAAAAACCCAACCGGATATAACTTTATATACCTACAACAAACACTCCAACAATGAAAGAAGAACTAATCTCTTCCTCCGCTACGGCCTGGGCCAGCGAGACTCTTGATCTAAACGTACCTGTCGTTGACGGCAATACAAACGCCGCAACTCTCCTCTTGCGTCCGCAACATTCCCAGCAACCACGACATCACCTCTACTTCGCCTACGGCTCCAACCTCTCCTACTCTCAAATGCGCCAACGCTGCATCCACGATCCAGACATATCCTCCAAGCCCGTCGCCCTCGCCCGACTCGATGGCTGGAAATGGCTGATTTGTGAGCGCGGCTATGCGAATGTCGATAATAATAATAATGATAATAGAACAATTACAGCGCAGGTGGACGGAGTGCGAGAAGAAGAGTCAAAGGAAGACGTCGTCGTGTACGGTGTACTATACAATATGACGGAAGCAGACGAGTCTGAGCTAGATGGGTACGAGGGGATAGATCGCGCGGCGCCGCGCGCCCCAGAGAATGGACCTGTGGATCGCAAGACTAGGCCTAGAGAACAAGGGTCAGGCGAGTATAATAAGTGGTACATCCATGTTACGGTGACGAAGTGGCTAGATGAAGAGCAGAAGGGGAAATGGGGGGCGGTCGCCACGGCGGTGGGAGACGATGGTTCGAATGGAGATGATGATATTCAGCGCGTGCTGGTGTATGTGGATGAGATGCATGTGCAAGACGGCCCGCCGAAGAAAGAGTATATCGGCCGTATGAATAGGGGTATTCGCGAGGCTGTTGGGTTGGGCTTGCCGAGTGATTGGGTAGAGAAGGTTATGAGGAAGTATATACCGGAGGGTCCAGATGCAGGGTTTGTGTAACGATTTTCTTCTTTTTTTTTTGTTTTTGTTTTGTTTTGTTTCTTCGGGGAAATAGGTGGGGTACATAAGACGGATTTAGAAGTCGACGTAGCATTCACAACCCCGTTTGTGATAATGCTGGAAAAGGCACATTGACACATAGAGATACCACCTTAGAAGCGGTCAACGATTTGTGGAGTACATGAACGATTTTGTGTGTGTGTGTGTGTGTGTGTATACAGGGTTATACCGTTGGGGAAAGTCGTCATAAATATAGAAAAAGGCGAAATATGCGATTCGCAAAGAAAAGCTCCCAATTGCCAAAGATCTCCCCTCCAAAGGAGATATTAGAATTAGCCCAAATAAGTAATTGGGGCGATTACAACGACAGTTACGGCTGGTTCATTGAGAAACGCAACATATGACCCCAATAAATTATTATCTATTACCAGACGCCAGGGGGGGAGAGAAAAAATCAATAACCCCAGAGGAGCTTGTCCGAATGCCAACCACCAAGATTCTCAACCGATAACCAGGGTAAACTAGTCCAGAAAGAAAAGAGAAGAAAGGAAAAGAAAAAGGAACAAGATGGGAATAAGAGGAGCGTGAAGCTTGATGTAGGAACGTATGGAACATTTGTCAAGGTGAGATGAACGTGGACCTGTGCAAGTCACTAGTTTTTATACCAGTGGTTTTGCAAGTGACGTTCAGTCCACACACGCGCGCGCGCAGGGAACAGGTAAGTCCAAGCATTCATAGAAGAGGAGATAGCTGTCGAAAATTCCGCGGAGAGAGCCATGGTCTATCGGGGTTATTAGGGCGTAGAAATCCGGCACGCGGGGTTGGAAGAAGGTGGGGGGCCAGAAGCGAGATTGTTCGGAACCCCTGTGAATAATTAAAAACCGGCGAATAGAAGAGATATTATTCGAGAGGAAAGGACCCCGAGTCCGATGCGATTCCGTTATTTAAAAGAATATGCAAAAAGAAAATAGTACCGCTTATTGAGACGAGAGTAGGGTATAGGCTGGAGCAGGCAGCTTTTCTCTGCCTTTGAGGAAGTCAAGCTCCAGCATAAAGACGTAACCGAGTAGTTCTCCGCCTAGCTGTTTGACAAGAGCACCAGCAGCACCGGCAGACCCGCCTTCAAACAGTAAAATCAACCGTTAGCACTGGGATACAGACCATAAGAGTACGAAAGCACGTCGCACAATTAACAAGGTAACGGAGCGTTGAGAACAAAGGAACGGAGAAAAGAAAGTGAGCGAGAAAATAAAATGAAGGACACGAGAACGGAACGGAGCACATAAGCATACCTGTTGCGATGATGTCGTCTACCACGACTACCTTCTGGCCAGGCTTAATAGCATCCGACTGCATCTGGAAGAAATCCTGTCCATACTCCTTCTCGTAGGTTTCCGTCACGACGGGGCCAGGCAGCTTGCCCTGCTTTCTCACAGGCACAAAGGAAGCTCCTAATCTGAGGGCGAGAGTCGGGCCAAACAAGAAGCCGCGCGCCTCTAGTCCAACAATAACGTCTGGTTTCTGGCCTTCTCCGTAGGCCTCGAGAAGGTGGAGTTCCAGACCTCTAATGAGGGCTTCGTGGAGCGAAGGATCCGCGAAGATAGGGAGGATGTCTTCGAACAAAATACCTGGGGACGGGAAGTCTTGGAACTGGCGGAGAGAATTGCGTAGCCTTATCTTAAGACTGGCGAGTTCGGCGGTGCGGGAGGGATTGGTGGGGGGGTGTCTGGGGACTTGGGCGGTGGAGGCATCTGGATGGTCACTCAGAGGCTGTTCTGAAGTAGAACGACTCATAGTTGAGGAAAGGAAGAAGAAGAAGGAGGAGGAGGAGAAAGATGAAAGAGAGGAAAGAAGATAAGAAGGAAGAGGGAGTGCAGTTTAAAAAAAAAGGTCACGGAGGGGATCCTGGTGTAAGTAAGACGTTATGTAAATTCGACGCTCAAGCCAAAAAAAAAGATCCTTACAGTCAAGGTAAGTTTTGTCTGGAACTCTGGGTTAATCTCAATCCTGAACCTTTTTTCTTCCTTTTAGCGCAGTGGAACAACCCGGATTACGACATATATTATTTTCTGCGATTCGGTATTTTTCCACACAACACCCCTGCTTGCCTGGAAAAAAAAGAAACAAAAAACAAAGGGCACACGGGCACACGGGCGATTAATATCCTCTGTTTATTTGCTTTGAGAGACGGTTGAGCAAACAAGAAATAATGGGCAAGCAAATAAAATATACTACCCAGTGCGGGATTGATTCCAGCAGGAAAATAATAATGATACGGATGGCGGCACAAATGACGACAAATCAGACAACGTGGGAACCCGTCAACGGTGGATTCGATGTGCTCTAGAAGATGCAAGGATCTGTTGGCCAATGCTGGCTGGGCTCCGGCATCAGGCAGAGGAATACTCTGTCCAGAATACAGCAGAGGAACAGGCGGTTGTTAACACACACCTGGCCAGGTAGCATCGTGTTATTGGTGAGCAGCACTGCTGTGATGTATGATCTGTCAGATCCATTCATGGCGGAATAAAGACGCCCAATATAAAGAATAATGATCCTAGCGGTGAACGTGATGTTCATTCAGACGCTCCATTATGTATTATTTATTATGTTTGAGACGAGACTAGGTTCTGGCTAGTCTAGCATGTGGAGGAAGATAAGTAAAAAGAACTTACATACTTTCGACTTTCAAGGTATGATACCTGGCAGTTATCTTCAAATGTTTCTAGCTTCTGTTCCACCAGCCTTCTGCTGCACTTCCTCGGCTATTCTCCTTCTCCTGCATTCCGACATTAACATCTCGAATTGATTAAAAGAGGGCCATGCTCCAGTAATTAACCCGTCCCATCGATCTGGCCAGATATTGATATCTTATGTCTCGTTGTCGGTGAGCAAGCCTCAAACAAGTCGAAACCCACTGCCAGATGCCGCAAGCATGCGGCCCCTCCCATCGCACTAGCTTAAATGAACTCAGCCAGTATCCCAGGCTATTTTCATCTGTTTTCTCTTCACACGATATCACATCTAATCCCAACACCATCCTTGCCCGGGAACCAAGGCGAATGACTTGGACACCAGGGTTTGCGGGGCCTTTGCTCCAAGAGCCCTGTCTGGCCCTACAGACAGACGCGTTATATGTGAGTCACCGTTTCTAGGATCATTCATAACACCGTCGTCTATCCGCAACATCTGGGCGGGGGGACCTTGGTGCAATTTGCACGCGGTACAATCACCGTTCTGCTCGGTCCCCTTCCCGGTCCAATAATATATTCGCCCATGCGTTCAAGTTTAAAAATACGCATATCCTAAACTGGGAGCTATCGTATTGTTATCTCGATCGACTTCCTGCAGGCACACCTTAACCAGGTGCATTGCCGCCTGCAGCCCGTCTGAAATGTCTCCCGATTCGACCAAGCTGGTCCCTGCACCTGCTCTTCAGCTAGTGTGTCACATAAAAGAAGAGACAGCGAAGCAGATTCCCCTCTGTGCTTTTTATTATATATCATTTATTTTGCCGATACTACGCTGTTCCAATCCGTAGCAGCCGTGGGCGAGGCGATTGTCCGGGAATGATCTAGCATATTCCAAGTTTGCACTTCTCAAGAGCGCGCCCAGCGGGCAACTGAAGAAGCGACAACAGCAACAACGTCCTTCAAATAATAAGAGATCCTCAAGCAATCAAGGCGTTCGGCTGCAATCTTGGCAAATGCGGGTATCCTTGCTATCTGACGAAGCCCATCTCATGATAGCTGCCCTGTACGGCAACTTTCCAGTGCTCGTGATTGGCACGAGGTTCCGTATCTCATCGATTTTGAATGATATCAAAACGCCCTGGAGAACAAACAATAAGCATGATGGCTTACAAATTCAATGATGACTTGTCAGCTCCTGGAACAGCTGACTTTTTTGATGGGTGAAGTAGCACTTTCTGCCTATTAGATGGTGCCACTGTGTCGAGGAGTCGCGTTGGCTTCTTTAGCATTGGGCTGGTTCGCAATGCGGGAGCTTCCCCATACCCCGGATAGACGGTTGCACAAAACATGGATCAAAGCTTGAAATGTTGCTGGCCCAGCCGTGTTATTGAACGGTGGTAGCACTGCATACCTGACAGCCTTGCGCATACCAAATTGTTTTGCCCTTTGGGCCTCATCTCATGATGCTGGCTCCGATATGCAGAGATGCTTAACTTCGCCTCCTTCCGCGGAGTGGTTTCCCACCTCCTGACTTTTAAGCTCCCGGAAAGGCAAATAATTTATTCACGCTAGCATAACTACCAGCTGATCTAACAGAAACCAAAAGTTGAGCCTCATTCTTTTACTAGATTTCACTGGCTCAACACAGAAGCCGATTCCCACCCCAACGGGATCTGCTTTTCTCGGATGCAACATTTTCCATTTTTAGCTACCTGGAAGATCTGCGTCGGTTACGGGCGGTTTTAAAACTTCAAGTAGCCGATATATGAGCTGGCTGCCTCTCCTATATCTACCGCTTTTTATCACTTCTTACCTGTCGCGTAAACAAGGATAATACGTGAAAGGGAGATATTACGTTTTCTTTTTTTCTTTTTTGGCGACGGGCCGTTCGCTTCTCGAATTCCAAGAAGCTGCACTTCATCGTATCTATTCCTTTTCCATTCTGTTGATAGAGAATTGTTGGGTCAATTCGAACTGAACCGTCGATGCAGCAAAATCTTTCTCCGCCCCTTCCTCCACCTTTTTATTTATTATATTTTCATTCTCACTTTTCTTTCGCTCTTTTTTTCCCTGTTGTCCTCCTGTATACGTTCGCCGCTTCTTAAATTTATGAGAATCTAGTACCCAGAGTATAGCATGAAGCTTCCCAGTTTTCCAGATCTCCTCCCTCTACAGGTGCCTATATATATATACCCATCTTCACCTAGACTTTTTGCGTCAATAAGGACTACACAGATACGATATATAGCGACTCTCAGTCATTCTAGCAGATGGAATATAGTTCGTAAAAATAATTCTCCCCTTTCTCTTCCTCCCTACAATTCATCAAATGAGAAGTAGAAGAAATTACTGTAGTCATCTATCAGTTTTTGTTCCTTTAGCTGCAAGCTTGAATACATCTATCTATGTAACAAGAAATCGATTCCTACTGCTTGGTATATTTGGAGCAGGCTTGAGTAAAGCATGGGAACAAGTGATCTCTCTATCTACCAGAAACTGATAGATTTTGCTGGTAAATGGCTGAAAGATAGGGAGGTCTAACACCTCGACTTGGTGGCCAGACTCCAAATGAGAAGATGGGTTTAGGCAGCAGTAGGTTGTTTGGTCCCTGGATGGGGGATGAGTAAGCATAATAAAGCTTATTCGTATAGCTGTAGTATGTAGTTATGTCAATAGGAATAGTATAATATAATGCCCTGAATAACGCAATGATATGAATAGCTCAATTGGACCTAACTAATAAAACCATTTGAGATGAATATAGATAAAGTTATTCATGATATGCAGAATGTGAGATATGGTAAGGGGGCATCTGCAATAGGGATGATATTGTCATGGACTAACAGCGAGCCTTGTGGAGTATCGAATGTTGGGAAATACCGTGATATCGGAGAAGATCTGATAAGCATAGGGAATATAAGTAGGCGCACCCCAAAGGAAAATGAACAGAAGAGTGATTCCGGGTATTCAGAAAGATAGAATAGGGTGTGCTCAGTCAGGGATAGGAAGCCGATAGCCACAATAAGCTGATTAGGTAACAGCATTGATATTGACAATATCTAAACTTGAGAGATGGAAAGACATATAAAGTTCTTCAAAACAATGCTTTTTGTCAATTGAATAGACTTGAGTAGAATGAGAAGGGGGGAAGAGAGGGGGGAGGTTTGCGCAGGGCCCTAGTCTGATGTCGGGGCCTGATTGGTTGACTCGTGCGCATGCTGATTCCAAGTCCCCTTTAAAAGCCCGCGCCTACCCCCCCTTCTTCAGCCCTCTTCCTACCATCCCCGCATTTTCTGCAGAAAGACACTGAAGACCATTCATTTCCAACAAAATCAGAGAGTAGGCAAAGTAGGACCCTACTGAAACGCGTTCAAGAGGCCGAGCGATGATGAGCGCTTCGGGCCCCCAGCGTGTGCCGTCGGCGAGATTCTTCGGAAAAAGCGGTCCAGTGCAAAGCGCATGGAGCGCAAATGATTTGAATCCGGTCCTACTACCAGACTTCATTCTATTTCCACCAGAAAACCGAAGCCTCAACGAGATACTCGTCGCTGACAGGAATGATAATGGTCACGTGATGGACGAGGACGCCATTGAGAAAGGCTCACTTCCTGTCAATTGCGCGACTGATGAAGAAAAGGAATGCATGAGAAAGATATCGGAGAGGCGCAGTATCGCCTATGTTTCGTCTTCTAGCAGACGGGACCAGTATCTCGGCCAATGCGGACGGAGATCAGGGGGGAAGGTGCAGAAAAGGAAACCAAATCTAAATGTTTCCGTTGGAGGGAAAATAAAGACGGCGATAGGACGGCTCAAGCCCCAAAAGATACACCCTGAGAACGAGGATAAACCGCCCCCGAAAGCACCGGGGCCAGAGCGACTGCCGACACCTGAACTATCCGACTGGGAGGATATGGGTGACGCATGGACCTGCTGTATCGGGTTGGAGGTGAGTTCAGATCAAAGTTGAAATGTTGCCAAGTTAGAAGCAAGCCCTGGCCTAACGACCAGGCTGATAATTTTGCCAGGATGTCAGTGAAGGTTGAGAGCACCCCAGGCGGAGCTTTATTTGCAGCCATCAGGCACGGGGTTTGGGGAATAGCGAACAGGAGTTCCGGAGTTCTGGAGTTTGAGGGTCGATATTCATTATTTGCAACTATATATACCTGAGTATATTGCAATTTTGATCTTGAGGGGGGTCATTGTTAGCTGTATTTCCTTGGCTGTCTGGCGAAGATGTGGTTGCTGGATATGTGTAAGTGTAAGTGTATGTTGTCCGAGCATGCTCGAGGAGGTGAGGTTGGGCAGCGGAGTCACGTGGACAGGCGAGGTGGCGCACAGACCAAGTCGCTTAGTCATGGAGCTCCGGCAAACTTGCATAAATAAGCAGCCCAGAATAATAAATTCCTGCTCTCCTTCGTTTCTTCACGTCGTCGAGCTTGTATCGGCCGTTTCCACAACATCAGCCAATGCAGAATGCTTCAGTTGTCGACCTTTGCTGCTCTTTTCCATCCTCATGCCTACTAACTAAGGCCCTTTTTGCGCTAGCTGTGAAATATGTCCCCAGCTCTAAATCCTATTCGAGCCGAGCTTGATACTCACCTCTTGACCCTAGCCAAAGGCTTTGATGCCCTGCTTCAGACTTCCAGAAAGTTAGCCTGCCAGGAGCAGGAACTCCGAAACAAACTGCGGATTGCGAATGATGAGGTATGTGGCACTGAGGTTTTCCTATTTTCTACGTCGTCTTGATTTCCCTGCCTACCATGATGAGAAAAATTAGCTCTAGATCAAGAGTTGCTTATGCAGCGTTGACCGATACTCATGTATTGTCTGATATGGCACATTTCGTTTTCACTTTGCTTTTTATGTCTTCTGGAGTAACTACATCTGTTAGCCCACACTAATATCTGTGTTACTGTTTAGTATTCACGACTTGCCGAGCAGTTATCATGTGGCTCAAGCCTCGAGACCCAGCCCCTAGGGGAATCTACTACTTCTGCTGCTGGGGCGAAAACCGATAATGTATTAGAGACATCTCAGTGGGTTGGTTATGTTGCAGAATCTGGATATGCCTCAGCGGATGAGCTAGAAGCCATTTCGAAAGCATTGGACGTTCGTAAAGATATAATAGCTAAACGTTCATCTGGCCGGGATGAACATCGGCATACAAATACTTGCCTTGTTGCCGCTAATGCCCGAGCGAAGTCTTCTCTGGAACGAGATTTCACTACTAATGGGGTCCAAGGTAACCTTCGGTGCCCATTCGCCATATCTAAGGAAGACGGATCACAACTCGGTCCTTTAGTGAATGGAGACATAGAAGGATGTGCGCACAAGGCCTTGGATCCTATAAAAGCAGAGATGAATCAGAACAATCCTTCTAGATCTGTCTCTGGCGTGGATTCTGTCTCGAGGTGTCCAATCCGGTACTTGGATGACCACTCGCCAGAAGCCGTTGCACAATATTTTGAGAGACATAAACATGAAATTCCGCGCAGCCATGCGATCTGCATCCAACGATACCAGCGAGATACCCAAAGCTTACGCCAGCTGGATGAAAAGTATGGAAACATGGTAGATATGGTTAAAGGTCTGGGCATGTACCATCAACCCTATCTCAAATCCTCCCACGGACAAGAGAAGCAAGACGCTCCAGATTCAAGCTCTGTCGCCAGAGTAGAGAAGTGGGCTGAAGATGTCAGCGCCAAATCCCCACAGCAGGATGACCCATCAGAGTCCGAAGAAACCGCGGATAGGGAGGATAGACAAGGCCACTTCGAGCGGCCATTGAGAGACGTTCGGGTCGGCGAGTCCCCTAGCAGACCTTGGGGCATACATGTTCCCCTTTCTCAGGCTGCTGCTGCGCTAAGTGCGGTTGAGTCGCCCGCTGCTCCTGAAGAGCCAACTGAGTATGGGAACCTTGATGAAGGGCCTCCGTTGATATCCACATCTGCTTTGAAGCAGCCAACTCCCGGTGGCGGCTGTCCCTTCCGTGCTCCCGCTCTTAATCGTGATGGCGTTGAGGCAGCTGATATTTCCGGCGTATCACTTGGAGCAGAAGCAGATACGAAGGAAAACAGAAGCCACCCACCAAGCACTTTGACACCAACACCGCGCCCTCCTTTACAAACCCAATCGCACGCAAGTCCCCCACCTAACCCGAACATGATCTTCAATGGGCCTGTCTTTTTTGGATATTCGGCGGAGCAGACCGCTGCGCTACTTCAACAATTGGGCAGCGCCGGTCTTCTGAAGTAAGGCCTTGATTCGCCTTGTTCTACTCTCTCGCCGAACAAACCCCTCGCATGTACTTTGCTTCTTCTTTTGCGTCCTTTTTTCTTTTAGCGCACAGCCAACTTGTGTTTATTCCCTACGTTTCATGAAGATGATCGTCTTAGTCCAGCGTTTTTTTGGCATTTTATTTGTACCAGCGACTATGAATGCATGGTGGGCGTTTTACTTACGGCCTGTTCCGTTTTCCTCGTTCAATATTCTTTCCTTCCTTTTCGTCACGAATACCCATGTATCGAGATTATGACCTGCGTGCCTTCGTTTCTGCTTGTTTTATATAAACCTTCTCAAATGCTTGTCTCTTCTATTTCCCCCCTCTCATCGCGCTGTATGCATATTTTTTCCATACAGCCTCCTTTCTGAAGCAGATTCCGTCTTCCAACAAACTACATATAGTTAAACACTCTTAGCACACATCACCCTACTCTGCACCCGGAGGAGGAGTTGATCATCTCCCCACCATCTTACCATTTATAGACAATAAATAATGATATCCTGGCATCCCCCGCTACTCCAAAAATGACCAAGAAAACCAGCTGGAAAAGGCCTACTTCTGCATGAAAAAACCTTTGCTTCACGAAACATGCCATTGATTTCAGCCAGTGAGTCTTAGTAACTTTGATTTTTTGACACCATTATTTTTGCCTTATATAGAGTTTGATTGCTTTTGTCGATTCGCTATGTCAATGGGAAACTCCCTGCTGCTGCCATTATTCCCATCGTGGATGAGTGCCCCACACATATATATGCATCCTAGACTCTCCACTATCCATCACATTTTAAAAATATCCACATCTCCTAAGAAACCACCTGAGATTTTTCAAGGATATAAGAAAACCCTCCAAGCCCAATCCATACACTTATATATAAACCTCTCACCCTCCCCTTCTCCTAGCCGAAGCTGACAAAAGAAAAGGACATTTAAAGTTCCTCCTCAATTTGAACAAAAACTACCCATTCTCTAAATCACAGTAACACCTTGTACTACCACTCTTTGCACGAAGATGATACGGAGTAGGAAAAGGAAAGTCCACCCCCGTCAATCCTGCTTACCCTTTTTGTGGTGCTTTATGCGTGACAAGAAAATTCAGGGTTTTAAAAAGCAAAGCAAGCAAACAAACAATGCCCCCAAGAAGTATTGACTAATGGAACTTTCTAAGGAAGTATGGAAGCTTGGGTACTCATTTACTGATTTATTTTGATTGGGAGAGGTCTCGGTATGACTAAAAGAGGCCGCTTGCTGAGAAAGCATAGACTGAGGTTCGTCAAACAAACATTGAGTCTCTTGCAAGGGGGGCCGGGAATCAATTTCAACTCCCATTTCTAGCACCAGGCCGATTATATATACAGAGTATACATGAAAAAAAAGAACGGTGAGAAAAGCAGAGCCCATCACTATTTCAGGACCGGGCCAAAGTTTGAAATTTACATTATTAAGCACAAAAGCGTTGCGAATAACGAAAACTCGAGAAAACGCCGACATAATACTCCTCCCTCATAAAAAAATAAATCGTATATTGACAGGTTTTCCTCGACCGTTAGCAAGGTAAATTATATCTAAAACGCCAATCCCATCAGCGTCGCAATGAGCATAGTTGAAAATCCGAGAGCTGCTATGCTGCCTGGCGCAAAGATGGCTGCTCCGCCAGTCTGCGAAGCAGCAGATTCATCATCGGTGGTGGACGGTGGAGGGTTGGATGTCGTAGAGGATCCAAGCTGCTCCCAGCCAATGGTGCTTGAGTTTTTGCACTGGTCATTTTCGAGAATCTTGGCATCCTTTTTGAAGGTGATATCGGCGCACTGTATTGAGAAATTACCGTGTTAGTGAGACAAAAAATGACAAGGGGGATCAAGGGCAATAGGAAAGAGTATACCGCCGGCGGGACGGGAGGGGAAAACTAACGTTATACAACGACGAACCAAGCTCGCCTAGTTGAATAACTTGAAGGCTTGCGTTGGTGCCGTCTGCAATTCCGAGGCTTTCAGGTATGGAGAGTTTCGAGAAGCAGACATCACCCTTTCCGGTCTGATTGAAACCCTCGATGAGAGAGATGTTGAATGTGATTGTCTCATCGTCGCCTAGGGCGAGGTTGACATAGGTAATGGCCCAAGGGTGGCCTGCACCAAAGCTAAGTGAGCCTCCGTCTAGGGGCCACTCCGTTCGGTTGGTTGTTACATTAACCCCGCCGCCTGGAAATGATTAGAAGAGATATCTATAAAAAGAGTGAGAGATTGAGAGGGCAGGAGCAATGAGATAACATACATGGCCTTGTATATTGTGTTGCGAAGGAATCGCCGCGCCAGTAAGGATATGTAATCGAGAAGTGAGCAGACACGACTGGTAGGAGAAGCGCCAGGTAAAAGTAGACGGACACCATAGTGAGAGGAAGAGGAAGAGGTCAAGAAGATATATAGAAACCGGGATGAAGAGAATAAGCTGCTGGTGGTAGCCTGACACCCTCTTTATACGTACGGCCTTGAGCTTTGAGTTGGAATGGAAGAGAAAAATTGGACAGAGGAAGTAAAAGTAACAAAGGTTTCTTCTGGGGTTACAGCAGGCTTTATGGAAAGAGCACAGGCACAGGACCAAAGCTGTGCAGCCCCGTAGACTTCCACTACGTGCAAGCGAAGACAGGAAACACGACCCACTACTACGAGTAAACAGAGCAAGAGGCTTGAAGACTCCATTTCCTGATAGACATGGATGATGAACATGGGCTCGGTAGGAGCTTAGCAACAGGCGCTAGTTCAGCATGTATGCAATGCACTCGACTCGTGGGATGCATACACCCCGGGCAGAAGAACCCACCACGGCGGGAGCGCAAGCAAATTTGAAGTAAATGGCCGGAAGAATCATATCTTGATATCAAAAGATCCCTGTCTGCCGGACTAAGCAGAATCTCCCACGCTCGATGACAGGCTTGGCACGGGCATTTTGTCGAGCTAGTCAATGTAGTCATGGCTGGCTTGAGGACAATTGAGCACATTTCTAGCTCACCCTCGGCCAATCGGAGGCTGGCCCTGGCGAGGTTCCCACACAAGATTACGGAACCGGCAAGGTGGAAACTTGGCATGGGGGAAGTAAGCATTGCTACCAATGTAGCATTATCCATCTGACCTGGACCAGGCGAAAGATTTGATTTGGGTGATGCTTCGACCAGGAAACAACGGCATTCAAAGTTGCGGTGGTTGCACAAAATAGAGCTACATCACATGACTATGGCAAAAATAGACATTATGTAATACACCGAGCTACCCCTCATCATGTGACTTTCTTTCCCCGCAGTGCTCGTCGATGTTTTGATATCAATGAGAACCATCGCCGAGCGCATCACCAAAGACTCGAAACTCCTTGACTTCATCGTGTCATGAATATCCATGCTAAGACTCACAAGAAGCAGAATCTCATTTTCTAAACCTTATTTTCCTACTATTACTTCCCGCAGTCCCAATTTCCTCTCAATCCCAACCCGTCTCTCACTTCCCCAAGCCCGAGCCATGTCTGAGATGATCCACGTCTTTGCTAAGGATGCTCCCCCTGGTACGTCTCCCTCCTTGCAAACTGTCTAATTGCTGAGGATTGACCATTAATGGCCGCTAACCTTTCTATAATCTATAGCTGCGGGCCCATACGTTCGTTTCCTTCCCATCTAAATCTTCCTATTCATATAAGCACACTACCTGCAACCAGGCTAACACATTCCCCGACCTAACTCCTACAGTCCCACGCCATCAAAGCAAATGGCCAAGTCTTCTGCTCCGGCCAGATTCCAGCTGATCAATCAGGAAACTTGATCGAAGGCTCAATCGCCCAAAAGACAGAGCAATGCTGCAAAAATCTCGCTGCCGTCCTGGCTGCTGCTGGAACTAGTATCGATCGTGTTGTCAAGGTTAATGTACGCAGCTAGAATCTCGTCCCCCTCTCTAGAAATGTTTTAGCATTTCCCCCCTGCTATGGAATTGTTCCATTGACAGCCAGTGAAAAAAACAAAACAGGTCTTCATCACAGATATGGCCAACTTCGCCGAGATGAACGGCACATACGAGAAATTCTTCGCCCACAAGCCCGCACGCAGCTGTGTTGCCGTCCATCAATTGCCCAAGGGCGTCCCTGTCGAGATTGAGTGCATTGCTCTGCTGTGATTTCCTTTGGGACCACTGAGACGGAGGGAAATATTAGTTTATATCTGCTGTGGAGATTGCTGCTATATGTGAAGGTAGATCTGGGTTGCTAGGTACGATGACATGTCCCCCCCGCAAAGGAATACCTGTATCAATGCACTAAGGAGTGAGAGTGGGATGATAGAGACGCATTGCGCGGCTGACGCTATTTTAACCTGCAGAGCTGTTATCTGTACTTTATGTATCATGCATTAGTATTCACCTTGATTGAATCTAGCTGATAGCGTGGTATGCCTCCCGATGTGCGGTCTAGAAAAACACCTTTGGCATTTACTATCCAGTTCGTTTTCTCCTAGTATATAAAGCGATTCCTTGTGATATTTCAAATAACTTGCTCCCTCGTCAAAGCTACACTTCATATAGCATATAATAAGATTCATACTAGCTGAGACTGGTATCATTAAAGCTCATGTGAATGGGAGTGAAGTAAAACTGAGTGGAATAGGGATGGGGAATTTGAAAAGGGGGGTAAAATAAAATAAACCTGCCCAGTAAGAGATAGAGACAGATAAGACACCGACAGGGAATTTGCAACGCGCAATAATCGAAATTGCAGAAAACATGTGGGAAACAAGGTATAAAAAAGAGAAAAAGAGTAAAACACCGTTGCTCAATCACCCAAGCTTTTCGAAGCCAAACAATAGTTAAAAAAGAAAATAGGGCTGCCTCCAGGATAATCACGTTCCTCATGCCCACAATTATCATTCTCATCAAAGCCGAGTCTATTACGTTCATAACGGGCATACGATTGGATAAAAGATTTTTGCAAAAAGAAAAGGGGGGGAGGGGGAATACTACCTGAGCGTACTTGACATACGCCCGCCTCCACCAGCCATAAGGCTCTGCTTGACAATAAGATCCGCCGCCGCCGCCGTCGCAAGTCGTTCCTTTTGCCGACTGCGATCACGGAGATAACCCGCTGCTTCTGGCCGCATGCGCAGGATACGCAAAATCATATCATCATTCGGATCGGCCTGTGCTTCTTTCCATTTCTCCGCCTTGGCTTTCTTCATCGTTCCCAAGTTGCGGGAAAGGAATATGCTTTTACCACGACGCGTGCTTGGGATTCCCCCAAAGGGCGAGAGGGATGCTGCTGAGGCGGAGAGCCGGTTGCGGTTGGCCTGCTGTCGGGCTGTGTTTGCAGAGGCCATGCGTTCGGATGTCCGAATGAGGTTTTCGGTGGGTTCGAAGTAGAAGAAGAAAAGGGTTTGGATCTCATGGTATTTTGGTGATTTTAGGATATCCATGGGCACACCGTTGGCTTCTCCGGTCTCTTCATCAACGGCGTTGAAGAAATTGAGCAGTAACCCCAGCCACCGAGATACTACGTCAACTTCCTGTTGGGTCAGTGGCCGCTGATTAGATGGCTTATCAGAAAGTGGTGGTACTAGTAGAGTCTCAATAGTCACTAGTACTTCCTTCCACAACCGAGCCATGACAGTCCTCATCGCCTCTTCCGTCAGGGTCTGGTTCATAATGGCAAAGTTGTCGTCGAAATACGTAAATAAAGCCTCCAATGCTCCTGCGATCTCTGCCTGGGTGGGACCTGAAGGACCTGTCGATGCCCGATTTCGATTAAAATAGCTTGAAACAGTGGAAATAGTAATGCCTTTGGAGAGCAAGGCTTTCAGTGCCCGACGAGAAAGGCAGTGGTTGATATATGCCGACAACTGTGAAAGGTTAGTGAAGGCCAGCCAGGTTTATGAAAAGCATCACAGGTGCGCACCTTTTCCGTAGTCCTACGGGTCATTTCCCTTTCCGTACGCTTCAAGGTACGGAATGTCTTGCCAAAGTAGAATTGGATATCATCCCGCTCCCCTTCCATAGTAACACGGAGTAAGAGACGACCTTGGGTGTCTAGATCTAACCAAAACTCGCGGGGACCGAAGTCACCGAAATGCGCAGGGTCAAGCTTCAGAGAAGTACGTCCAACGTAGTCGTGATCTCCCACAGCATCCCAATCCCAGATTGTCGCAATAATATTCAGTGGCCCTTTGGTCAAAATATCCACCGTATCGTCCCACCTTGGGTTAAGATTGTCGTAAATGACACGAGTCTTTGATATTCGTTTTTGGTACTCGTCAGTGAGAACCACATAAGGGTCACTGAGGCCGTCCATATCGCAGCTCTTCAGATCCTCAGCTTCCACAATTTTGACAGTGAACACATAGTTGGTAACTTTTCGTTGTCTTTTGGAAGCGGCTGGGGCGTGTTTCGCAAGGACTTCCGCACAGGCGTCAACATTTATTTCCCTTTCGAGTTTGTCAAGTTGATGAAGGGCGTATTCAATATTATTGAGTTTCACAAAGGACTATTTAAAGTGTTAGCTGAGTAAAAAAGAAAAACTTTTCAAGTTTGGAGTTTTAGGCCTCACTTCGGCAAAAAATTGAAACGGTTCGATCTTCTCCTTGTTCGCCCAAGCTTCTTTCGCCATCTGCATCCACTTTTCTTGCTTGGTCTGAGACAAACGCGCTTCCTGTTCTGGAGTAAGACGGTCCATTTCCTTGGTGAACGCCTCTTCGAGAACTTCGCAGTATCTCGTCAGGCCGGATCCAATTGATTTAGAAATGGCAGTCATAAACTTCGCGTACCCAACATCATCATCCCAGTTAAGTTGGACAATTTGTTCAAGCACCTGATTGAACGAGCGGAAGATGTCCATCACTGATACACCGTAGCGCTGGTCCTGAGTCGGTATATCATTGGGCGATTCGGTTCTGACTCTGAAAGTGTCTTGCTTGATAGCTTGCTCTACCCAGCCAACAACTTGGTCATCGGTGAGACGAATCCAGCGCCAAACAAACTCTGCGAGCAGTCCCTCCACATGGTAAGGGAACGGGTCACTAAATTTTAATTAGTAACTCAAGTCTTCCTACGTGAGAGGCAATTATAAAGGGCTAGGACTGGGATTGAACAGTACACTGGGATTGCTTGCGCATAGACTTGACGAATTTCCGATAGTTCTTTGTAAAGATCAAAGCCATCCTGCACGCTGATTTCTTCATTTTTCTCCTCTGCCTGCTGCAGAATTCTTACGATCATATCGCGAGAATCCTCCGCGTACATGGGTAAAACGCAGTTAGTCAATATGGAGAGCGGATTGACACTTCACGCTAGTTAGCATGCCGATCAATAGTAGTCACGTAAGCAATAAAGGATATTCATACCCCATAATTTCAGGATTCTTCTTGTACCGCTTCTGGATCTTTTGTGCTAGCTTCATGATACCTTTGCCGAGTTGGATAACATGGTAAAGCTCCCATGCCTCCTGCTCCGGGGGGATCTCCTTGTTCAACAACTCCTGATAGGTTTCCTTCGCCTTTTCAAGTAAACCGTTATACACATAGGCCCGGAATCTCTCACGGTCTTCTGGATTCGCGGAGAAACTGGGATCCGATTCAATGTGGTTTTCTAAGACATACATAGCTGGACCAATAGGGTGTATCTTGGAGTCGTAACATCTCATCAGGGTCTCGTATAGTTCTCGAAGGACGGCCTCATGTAGTGACGATAATAGGCGCTGCATGGTACTGAGATCACCAATCGTCCACTTTTGCCTGTTAAATAGGACAGGGGGAATGAAGCTACTCCGCTTATTTTTCTCTGGAGGGGGTTCCTTCACAAACGTAAATGCAGAATCCAGAACGTCTAGGTTGACCTCCTGCTCAACATACTTCTCTCGAAACACATCTAGAAACAAGGTGATTCTAGAGAAGCTAGGTATTCGCCAGCGAAGACATAGTTCATTGAGCAACTCCGTAGATTGCTTGGATAATAACTTCATGGATGGGATCTCAGACGTTGTTTCTGTAGCCTGAAGTAATTGATCTTGTCGGTCATGAGACACAGCTTGGGCAAGGATAAAGCGGTAGAAGGACATCGGGTCTGGCGGAATAAAAGTGTAGACGTCACTCTCCTCGAGCTGATTAAGACCAGCATCGCTGATTGACAAAGAGGACATGTCTACAGGCTGATCAATGACATAGGAGCCGTCAGCCTTATCAGGTGCGGGATAACCCACTTCCATGGCAGACATATCAGAGGTTTGGGCATTGAACTGTGGCAGGGCGCCGCCAGGGGTGCTTTTGGCCAATTCTGGGTAGGATTGCACGATCGCTAGCATCATCTGTGAGAGGTCAGGTCCTTCAGCTTTCTTCCAGGATTCATAGGCATCGGCCGTATCAAAGTCTTCGTTTGATAGAGTCTTCCTCGTGTTTAAGTTGAGATAAGTCTGGTATGTTTTCAGGTCTTGTAACGCTGCCTTCGCGGTCCACACCTCCTTGTTTTTGTTAATATCAGACTGGATTTGAGAGTTTCTCAAGCCGAAAATCTTCGCTACAATTTGGACAAGGGCCATGTCCTTAACGTCGTAGCTAAGTGGTGCGACCGTCTCAATTGTCATGCTCTCTCTCTGCGTTGTCACATCGGCCAGGTCCTGATCATGGGCAAGTAACTTGGTCTCCAAAACCGACAGCCGACTGGCAAGCTCAGGTCTATCCTTGATCCAATCATGATCTCTAAGGATCAAGCCGACGAGTCTCACGAATAAAGCAACATGGCGATCAACCATCAACTTCCAGCTGATATCATCAGGAGCTTTCCCCTTGGATAGTTCTTTTGTTGCATTTGAGAAAAATATTAACACAAGATCCTCCACACGCCGGTCCTTCTCCATTCGTTGCTTGAAACTTTGCTCGGTGAGGGCATTTAGGAAAACTGCAAAGGTTCTCTTGACAGCGGCATCCTGGTATTCTTTCCTCCTCTCCTTTCCCACTAGCACGCCAGTCAATCGCTTCTCCAGTTCGTAGATAAATCTATGGGGAAATTTTGCGCTTCTTGAATCCTTAACGAGACTGAAGTCTCTCATCAAATCATGGAACGACGCGGATGATGGTTTGGACTGTGGACGGGAAACGGGTGCGCTCTGTGTTCGCCGTGCGCGAGGTTGGAGGAGATGGGAAAGATACGCAACCCGAAGGGCATAGGTATAGGCTTCATTGTAGTCTACTGGGCGCTTTCGGGCGACAGAAATGCCTCGTGAGTGTCGCCGTATATTTTGGCTGCTTTGGCTGTCGAACCGCCGACCGATGCTGCGGGACTGAATGGAGGACGTCGACATGAGAACGCAACAGAGGGTGCCTCTTCTCTAACTGAAGCGGGAAGCAGTTGGGTAAACCGAGTGATGGGACCGGGTCATCGATCGTAGAGGGTGGTACGTATCTCAGCCACTATTGGAGAAGCTTGGCCTGACGACAGTGCGCAAGACGTAAGACGTTGTTGCGCTCAAGTGAAACGGCTGCTTTTAAGAATAGGAAGAAGCCGTGAAATTTTGCTATGAGTAACAAGTTATAATTTGCTTTGTGAGGCCTGCAAAATTAGGGTTGCTACCGTGTCTTGCAAGTTGTCACAAGGTCGTGTGAATCCTGAAACCAGGGAAGCTCTGGAGGATTCGGCAAAGGACTGACGTCGTCCAGTGAGTAGGCGAAACAGAACCAGGGTGCCAAGCATAGACGGCCGCAGAACAGCGCCCTACAAGTAGCACATCACGCAAAGAAACAAGTGCAGAATTAAGATATGTGAAAAAGACGCTTTTAGAGAAGCGTATACGTTGTCTCAGTGACCAGCCGCAGTCGTTGTTCTCTCGATGTGAGATATCGATTTCCTGGTGGGGTATCCACATCATTGGTCTGATTACGACTAAATTAAGCGCTGCTGCGGTTGACAGGCAGTAAGAATGTACATACATTGGGCTACATGGCCACCCCTGCGAATGGCTGAAGAGTTTGAAACTGAACAAAGCATTAGAACATACACATGAAAGGAGTAGCAATGGAGAGGCTGTTTGAAAGTTTGCTGTATCCGCTTACTGCACCGGCTGTTCAATGACTACTATGTACCCTGTCTGTTCAACCCAAAGGCGACTGATTCGCACGTAAACTGAGGCCATCAATGTTACAGTCTGCCGGGTACGGTACATGCCCCGGAATTGCTCATGAACAAGTAACTGAGAGTACTCAAGAGATATTCCAAAGATGATCTGTAGTTGCATATAATACAAAAGGAACCTGGATCTGTAGGGACAGAATTGTGTGTTTTTAAGGCAAAGGATGCCGGAGCGCTTTCCGCATCAATACTCGCAGTATCTCAAAACAGAAACATAGAAGATTGGGACTCATTAACGCCGCTATAAAAAATCAGTTGCTCTATTTACAAGCCACTTGACATAACCGAACAGACTACCAGGTTTCGCCTGGCTTCCGGGCCTGTAAAAGAGTTAGCTACATGCGCTACTTATACGGAAATCCAATTTGTATCGCTACACTTACCAGCACGGTATTTGGTCCGCCAAGCTCCTTGTCAAGTCCATCTGGGAAAGTGCGGGCAGCACTTGGCCTGTCGGGGTACGTCAAATAGACGACACCGGAAAGCAGAAGAACGGCAGACACAGATAATCCTATGCCGACAAGACCCTTGCCAGGAGTGAAATGTGTATAGGGCTCGGTACTGAACGTGCCCAGAATGTCGTTGTCTTCATGCACGGGCTCGCCAAAGTTCCTCCTATCTTGTTTATCCCACCATTCACCGTAAGGGTCGCGGAATTGGCGCTTCTGAGAGGGAGGATTGACGTAACCACCGTTCTGCCAGAATCACGCGTCAGCCAATTGAATGAGGCAGAAGTTGACTTATCACACGAACCATTCCTGGGTCTTCTATGTTGGCCTGTGAAACAAATCGGACTTGAGAGGCACCTGGATGGGGCAGGGCCTTATGTGTAGTTGCTCGGCATGGCAGCCGGGCTGCCGCCGCAATGCGTCTGGACAGCATCTGGGAGCGCAATTGAGTCAGATAGAGAGTAAAAGACAGCTAGAAGGATGGGGATATGGCTTACAATGTCATCAAATATAGATGGATCTGGGTGAATGCTGTGCCTGTAGGCAGTGGAGTGCAGGAATATTGCTATGACGAGGAGTTGCTGGCGAGTGACCTTCAAGTTCCGCTTGGATGATTTGCTTTGTCCTCGATTGGTTAGTCAAATCACATGCTGATTACGTAACGCTGCCCAGGGCAAATTGCCGTCGCGAACAGTGAAAATCCACCTCTCACGCAATCACCAAACTTAGCCTGTTTTCTCGTCTCCAGGAACGCACGTCTGCCGATAACGATGCCAAACTTTCTATGTGGATTTTACGCGATTAGAGCTTTTTATTGATGGTTCATTTAGGTAAATTCAACGCGTTTTCGTTGAGAAAGTTGGGGTCTACTGAAATTTCGGGCCCCTGTTTGTTCGTGTCAGCAAGAAATGCAAAACGGCAGCCTCAACGGCACGCTCGAACATCACGACAACCAAATCGCGGAACAAGAAGACAGCACGCCTCAAAACCCAAGCGTGTCCATCGCGCAAACCGAGCCCGTGACGAGTGAACGGATTCCTTCAGAACGCAAGGAAGATGATGTCCCGATCGAACACCAGGATGGGCCGCCATCCAAAAAACGGAAACTAGCGGGCTCAGGTTCCAGCTCCGAACGATCATCGCGTCCACCGTCCCCTCCGTGGAAACGAGTTGCCCATGATGGGCCGTCGTCTTTCGTTGAAAATGGTAGGCGAAAGTCGTCGAGGACGAACGCGATTCCCCTAGAGCTCCTGCCGCAGTCTGGTAAACGTCATACCCGCTCCACCCATCAAGACTACATAAACAAAGCAAAACCTTCACACTCTTCTTGGAAATCTTCTTCGCCTCCCATCCCGGGTAGTAATGGAAGGCGTTTCACGAACGGCAAGGCGGCTATCAATGGTGCCGAAACCACGCCTTCCATCAAAGATTCTTTACGAAGTCCTAGTACTAGGAGGCAATCCAACTTACAAACGCCGACTCTACATTCCTCCTTGCGAACTCGTGCTCAGTCCATCCAGAACAGCCAGCCCGTCCACGCCTTGACCAACGGTAAAACTCCCGTGAAATCGCAGCAAGGGGTACGATATGTCGCCACTCCGAAAGGTATGCATAACAGCGCGGTTGGAAATGGAGCGGATGGCGGGAATGAGCACGAATCTCCCGGTGGGACGGTCCTGCGGGTACCGAGACTACGCTTGTCTGTTAAGAGGCCATCGTTGGACGTTTACCATCCCGGCCATGTGTTGCCGCCCAGGAGATTTTCATCATTCAGGGAATGGGCAGATAACGATGCATGGGAGGATAATGAAGTTAGGATTTTGACAGAAGAAGAGGCGTTACAAGAGGCCCGCATGAGAATGCAGGTGACCAGGGCTGGGGGCCCGGGCCAACTTCTTAGTAAGGACCGATGCTCTGAGTACTTGACTGACCCAGCGGAAGAACCCCCCCAGCAGTATTCCCACCAAGACCATCTTATTGCACACGCGCTCTTCTTCAAGAAACTTCTCGATAAGGAACGCAAGCACCACCGAAACTTGGCAAAACTATTTGCGCACTGGTGTGCCGATGCATGGAGGAAACGGAACAAGCGACCTGAGGATATATTGAGGGAGCAACAGGAGGAAACACGCCAAAGGCACAAGCAAGTTTTCAAAGATCTGCAACGGCAGTTTGATTTAGTTCGAGCCGAAATTGAGAAGCGCAAGCTCGCTCGATGGGAACAGGAAAAGAAAATTGAGAATAAACTAGCGCTGAACAAGGCAATAAAGCAATCAGCAGAGCTGTTTGAACGGGGATTACTTGACAGAGTGGGTGACACCGATGCTGATGGGGAGGAAGACATCAGCGAGGTATACTCAGAGTCAGGGATTTCGGTTGATGACCAAAGCAAATCAGATGCAGAAAGCAACATGTCTGCATCAGAGACAAGCGACGAGGAGAACCATGCCTTGGATGACGATGCTAATTTATCCCCTGAGGCACTTCGAGCCAAATACGCCCATCTTTCATCCGTCGACTTCGACACAAATAGTACATCGCCAAAAGACCCTCTATCGCCTTCTACCTCTCCGATATTAGATGAGGAAGACGGACCCATACCGAGTCTAGATGAATTGGACCCCTTACTCCTTGACGACAGTGAGGATTCGACAGATATGGACGATGACATGGGTGATAGCGATGAAGAGATCGGTACCGAAGATGAAGAAAGTAGTGGGGACGAACCGGGCCTCTTAGGTTTCTTCTCGAGAAAGGAGTTTACTGCTGCTGAATCTGGGGCTGAAACCGAAGAGAAACTGCCAGAGGCCGAAACGCAGGATGAGCAAGAGATTGACGATGAAGATGAAGTCCTCCTAGTTCCTAACGGCCAGGCAGATGAGGACCAATTAATCGCGGATAAGGAACATGATACACCTATGGCTACGATTTCTCTGCCCAATAACGTTCACCAAGATGGAGCAGAGCCTTCGTCGACGCCTGCAGATAAACCTAAAGCAGCGTTAGATGCACAAGCGTCTGACGAGAGCGAGGACGCCAATGATGTTTCCCGAGTCAGTGAAGCTAGCGTTCAACCTCCTCTTAGTGCTGCTGAACTAGATCCGCAGGATGACAAGTCTATAACGGCAAATTTCAATGAGGAAGACCTTATTCCTATACCCCATCTTCTTCGCGGCACACTTCGCGAGTATCAACATGCCGGCGTGACGTGGCTAGCCGATTTGTACAAGGACCATATCAATGGAATTCTTGCTGACGAGATGGGCCTCGGCAAAACTATTCAAACTATAGCCCTTCTAGCTCATCTAGCTGTGGCACATGAAGTGTGGGGTCCGCACTTAATTGTCGTACCTACAAGTGTGATGTTAAACTGGGAAATGGAGTTCAAAAAGTGGTGTCCTGGTTTCAAAATTCTTACATACTACGGCTCCCAAGAAGAACGACGGCAAAAGCGGAAAGGTTGGATGGATGATGATCGCTGGCATGTCTGCATTACTTCATATCAACTAGTATTGCAGGATCAGCAAACCTTCAAAAGACGCAATTGGCATTATATGGTTCTTGACGAAGCGCATAACATCAAAAATTTCCGATCCCAGAGATGGCAAACACTACTAACATTTAAGTCACGGGCAAGGCTCTTATTAACTGGTACACCGCTTCAAAATAATTTGACGGAACTTTGGTCGCTCCTTTTCTTTCTGATGCCATCTGATGATACTGTCGTCGGGAGGAAGGGATTTGCTAATCTCAGGGAATTCTCCGAGTGGTTCCATTCCCCCGTTGAGCAAATACTTGAGCATGGCAAGGAAACTATGGACGCTGAAGCTGCCGGATTAGTTAAGAAATTGCACATGATGCTGCGCCCGTACTTACTTCGACGACTTAAAATACATGTGGAGAAGCAAATGCCTGGGAAGTATGAACATGTTGTTATGTGCAGATTATCGAAACGGCAGAGGTTTCTATACGATGGCTTTATGTCGAGAGCGCAGACAAAGGAAACCCTGGCTTCTGGCAACTATCTCTCCATTATTAATTGCTTGATGCAGCTGCGGAAAGTGTGCAATCACCCTGATCTCTTCGAGACCAGGCCTATTATGACATCCTTCGCTATGCCTAGGTCCGCGATAGCCGATTTCGAGATCAAGGAGCTGCTTGTCCGACGACATCTGCTAGACTGTGATATTTCAAACAGGCTGAGTTTAAACTTTCTGAACCTCGCTCCTATTTCGAGAGAACACCTGTCAAAGGGCCTCGTTGATGATAGTACCCGGATTATGGCGTATGGTCCTCTACGAGTCCTGCGTGAGCGCCAGTACAACCGAACCAACTGGAATATGGAATTTGATGGTTCGTCAATACAGTCGACTTTGGTGTCCATGGAGAACACTGCTCGGAAAGGGAGAATGGGTGAGCTCGAAAGCTGTCTTTATTTTGAATCGAAGCGTCATGGACAGCGTCCTATCTACGGAAAAGGCCTAATCGAATTTCTCACGATTAACACGGACATAAAATCGATTTCGCGGCGACCTCCACAACAGGTTGCGTTGATCGACTGGCTCTCACGCAAATCTTCAGTCCTGGCATCCATGGTCCTTTCAATACAAGAAAGAGCCATGGCTATGGAAAGTTATGTTCAGGAATTTGCTTGTATCACTCCTGCTGCAATAGCCAATGGCATCACGGAAGCGGCGTTGACTCCGATCTCATCCCGCTCCTTGACCAACTCACAGAAGGTTCCGAACTATGACCCATTCCATGAAGCTCAAATGCGGCTGTCGATCGCCTTCCCGGACAAGAGGTTGTTGCAGTATGATTGCGGAAAACTCCAACAACTTGATAAACTTCTTCGAAAGCTCAAGGCTGGTGGCCATCGCGCCCTGATATTTACGCAAATGACCAAAATGCTTGATATCCTAGAGCAGTTCCTAAACATCCATGGCCATCGATACCTGCGTCTCGACGGTGCGACAAAGGTCGAACAACGACAAATTCTGACCGAGCGATTCAATAACGACAATCGCATTCTTGCGTTCATTCTATCTAGTCGATCGGGTGGTTTGGGAATTAACTTGACTGGTGCGGACACCGTAATATTCTACGATCTGGACTGGAATCCTGCGATGGACAAGCAGTGCCAGGATCGTTGCCATCGTATTGGTCAGACCAGAGATGTGCATATCTACCGGTTTGTCTCCGAGTACACCATAGAATCCAACATCCTCCGCAAAGCAAATCAAAAACGACTACTCGATGACGTCGTGATACAACAGGGCGAGTTTACGACAGACTATTTCCAAAAGCTGAATGTTCGCGACATGCTTGAGGATAACCCTCTCGATGGACATGACGAGGCCAGCGCTGCTATGGACAGAGTTCTCAACACTGGGACTAGCGGTACACCACGCGCTTTTGAGCAGGCTGAGGACAAGGAAGACATTGATGCTGCGAAGATTGCCGTGAAAGAACTGCAACATGTTGACGATGGCGACTTCGAGGAAGGAAGCGCCCCGCATACTCCTGGCCAGCCTGGGACGAGTCAAGCAGGGACGCCTCTGCCGGTCGAATCATCAGACCATGAACAGCCTGCAGCCCGGGTGGAACGTTTAGACGCGTCAGCGAACCCTGAATCGTCCTCATTGGCGATGATGGACAGGCCAACTAGCATGGAACCGGAGTTCGGACACATTGACGACTACCTCCTTAACTTCATGGAGTGGAATCTCAAGGACGAGCCTTTAATGCTACCGCCAGATAAAAGTAGGAGGAAGTCCAGAAAGGGCCAAGATCATCGTGTGAGGAGACGGCGGTAATCGGAGGGAGGGGATTAGTATCTTTATTCCACGTTGCTTGTTTCCGAAAATCTAAATAGATTTGAATTGCAGGATTTGCAAATTAACATGGCGATGGGCGTTTGTGTGATATCCGCATTTCTTCTCTTCGTTTTTGTTTCTCTTTTTTTTTCTTTTGGAAAGCACTGCATATTTAAGGTATGGCGGAAATGTTTTGAGACCAAAATTTCCTTTGATCACTCCGCCATGAGCATTGTTTGTACATATAAACCTTCCTTTCTTCTCCTGTGTTGATTCAATATTATTACACTCTTTAATAGCTTCAATATCTTCGTCAATCTCGTAGACAAAGGTCCCTCAGCTGTGGTATCTACACATATGATCTTGAGCTGGTCCATCTGAATTCTTCATACGGGGAAGCTCGACTATGATAATGCCTGTTACAGATAAATCAAACCCGAGTAAAATATGGAGTTGTAACATCCAATGATGCGAGGTTGGTTCTGCAGGCCACACGGCAGCTGCGTATGCACGTGATAAGCCAGCCGCGAACTCGTCACACGAAGGATCTCTGGGATATGTGACGCTGTACTTCCTTCAGATCCCGGCCGCAATCTCGACTCGACATTCACCTTCTGTCGATGCTGTGACCAGGATAACGTGTGCTAGGCATGTATGTTTGTACTTTTCCTTCTCGAGTCTAGCGGATATGATTCAGTGCATCAGCCGTGTCGAAGCCTCGCAGGCATTTCCATTGCGATGGCTCGATGTCTCTCAAAATGTGACATATCACTTTATGCCAAGTCACCCCTGCTAAGGAGACCCTATCAGAGTATTTGGGACCAGGTGCTCGACAGAAGTAATAACAAAATTGTCTCCACGCCCCTGTCAGACGGGCGAGTTGTCGATACTGGTGGAATTTTAACCGAGCAGATACAACAGGATCGGAGATCGTGAAGGAACTGAACTGAGGCTCTATTGCTGTCGAGTTTTGTGCTCAGCTAGCCAGAGATGATGATTATCATTTGGGTATTGTGCTGGACGAGGAAATCTGTTTGCGTCATTGCATTCTGCATTCCTTCCAAGATTGCAATGCCGGGATTATTCTTAGCTATTGT
This sequence comes from Polytolypa hystricis UAMH7299, assembly GCA_002573605.1. Classification (NCBI taxonomy): domain Eukaryota; kingdom Fungi; phylum Ascomycota; class Eurotiomycetes; order Onygenales; genus Polytolypa; species Polytolypa hystricis. The sequence continues at coordinate 56,955 of PDNA01000069.1, read as the reverse complement.
TAGCCGTTTGGACGTGTCGAGAGCTCCATGATTCATGAAACAGCCCTGACTTCACTCCCGAAACTCACTTATTCCGTCAATCTAGTGCTTGAAGAACTCAGGGATGTATGAGGAGCTCCTCGCTAGTTGGTATCGACGATACATTGATACCTGTGGCTGCCGCTCAGTTTTTGCCACTATCGATGATTGGCCGCGTGTGGCACACGCTACGGAAGCATAAACGTGTGGGAAAGCGGCTGGAGCACAGCAGTATCAATGCGGTTACCGACAAGTTCCAAACCACTGGGTAGGCTTACCGGGGAGGAACGCCAGCGCAAGGCCTCAAAGGGCTCATCTCGGCCACCCCTTGCTGTCGTCACTGTCAGTCGACGCGGCACGGGTGTTTCCCAATCACAAAGTAATCCTCCGCGCCAGCGTTTAGGCTCACAGAAAGACAACTACTTATCTTATGTCTTACTCCATACAAGTCAGGCCTTCATTACGGCAATAACAGGATCCTCGAGGTATCGTGATACATGATGGGAACAGTGGACTCGAGAACTTGGGGACGCAGTAGCACATTACAGAAGAAAAACGTGTTCTATCACAGAAGAAATGCTAGTCCATAAATAACTCTTGAGCACAAGCTTGTTCAGGGCGTTGCTTATGTATGGATGTGGGCCTAGTTCCCATGTCTTAAGTTTATGCTGACACGGAGTATAGAGTGTTCTAGAGAGGTATAGTTACGTCTCTTCAAGGTTCTAGTATTGAATCTGGAACTGGGGACAGATCTCGAAGCTGCAGATTCATCTGAACAACGATGAGGCCCTGATCTTGTCTGCGTATCACTAATTCACTATTGGCCGCATGTGTGGGGACTGTTCGATCCTCCAAGTTGTATTTGGAAGCCGTCTTGATAATGGCAGGTGTGGCGAATACTTCTCGGCACGATGTTGTGATATCCCTAACCTTACGCCTGCTTGACTTGAGCAGATATCTACATAACTCTGGCCCATGATTCGTTCAATGGCTGCTTTACTCGTGTGGATAAAAAGCCCTGATCAGTGATGAGCTGTTCAACAATCTACCATTCTCGGTAAGCGCAGCCTTAGCCAACGGACTGAGCTTGGACCTGCAGGGGTGAAGAATCCGATAGGCTGGAGCTCCTCTGCGGCTGAGATATTTTTTCAATTTTTCATTGGATGAGCAAGCATCGCCAGCTTTGCTGGGCTTTTACAAAACCGCGAAATTTCGACGAAATTGCTTTTCTCAGGAGTCAAGAGTCAGCATGACGGTCTACCCCGCTCGGCGTTCGCTTGGGGACGCTCATCATTCTAGTTGTCCGCTAAGCCCTTCGGGCGCTGCGACGGATGGCTGGCCCAATATGATGGATCTACCGTCAGTACGGTCGGCGGTTACCACTAGTAACTATAAGCATGGTTGAGGTGAAGCTGGGGCTTTGGGGTGGATGGATAAAAACGCAGACTCGTCCCTTTTTAAACGTCAAGGTGCACCTCACACCTGCAAGTACGTCTCCTATCTTGGGAAGCTACTCTATCGCAGTTATAAGAAAATTGCAATTTCGTTTCTACGCGTTTATTCCTTACGGAGGACACTGTGCCCGCCTGCTGGCATCCTTTCCCAGGGGGTTCACCCCAAACATTGCTTCTCACGTTGTGTTTCCTTCGCAATCCCACGTTGTAGACTTTCCTCGTTTTTAATTAATTGCCGTGCGCATGAGTAGCGAAGCGAACCATGAAGACTCCGATTTCATCTGATCTTTGGGAAACCAAGCGTCCCGAAATTGCCACACTTTACAAAGACGAAGAATGGCCATTGAAACATGTCATAAAGAAAATAAGCAGCGACGACTTTCGCCCAACGTACGTTGCTTCTCATCGTTTGATTACCTCTGATTTTTCTATCCACTGACACCGAGGACTTGGTAGGGAAACGCAACTACGGAGTAAACTCAAGAAGTGGGGAGTCACCAAACCATCACGACAGAAGCGAAAGCGAGCCCCAGCGGTAAAAGCGGATGGCCATTCTGATATCGAAAACAGCTGCATCGCGCAAGCTACAGCCAAGGCCCAATACTCGCCTCAACGTGGTTCGCTCGTAGGCGTACAGCAAAACCCATTGCGTGGCCCATCGAGCTGGGGAACCATCGAGCTAGACACGGCACAAAGCCAACGCCGAAATCAATTCTCACCACACAGAGGCCTGTCGTTCATCGAAGAACAACAACCTGGAAGTCAGTGGGCAGATCTAAATCATGGATCACAGGATAACGAATGCGAGACACGATACCTCCTTCCGGCATTCACAAACGCTGCGCCATTATCTGTGTATGCTCGAAATCCCCAACCACCGCCCGCCTTGATTTGTCCTATGAACCCGACTTTAACAGGTCAAACCGCATATCCCACTGAGCATGTTGGTCTTCCCACACACGACTCCTCTGCATCCTTCCATGGCTGGCCCGTTGGCCCTCTTCTAGTGGATACCAACCTTCAACAACAACCCTTGCAGAGTATAGCCTGGGATTGTTCTCCCGCAGAGAGCTGCCAATTGAACACAGATTCGTACCTATGCCCGCTTGATGGCCCAGTCATAACCTCGAATTATGAAAACGTCTATCAGCCCCTTTCGAACCATTTCAACCGAGATATCTCGCAATCACCAGATTCCGACATTCCATATCCAGGCCATTGGAGGCGGATCCGATCGGCCAATTTCCGTCCATCAGGAGGCAATGTTGTCAGAGTTGAACGTCCTCCAGTCATGGCCCGTTCAAGGAAGAAGTCAAGAAAAAGCTACGTCTTGGACGACAAGTCCTCTTCTGGGATTGAGACTCGGTTACAACCCGAATACCAAAAGCTACCAACATACCCTTCACCACCTTGTCTTACAGTAAACGAATTGCTTGTTCAACATCAACACTCCCCAACGCAAAACTCTAGGCCTGTATCCCCCACCCAGGTCTTTCTGGACGACACCAAAACCTGTTGATACGATCTTCCACTTGGACATTCCACCAATTACATCCACCCAGCATTGCGGAGCCTCGCACTCTGCAGGATCTCAAATAGGTCTTCACGAATGCAGATCTTTCTTTCCTTTTTGGTAAACACACTTTGATAATATACAGGGTTTCATCGGCCCCGCACTATGAGTTATTTCGTACTTATCCGGTGGTGGGGGAAATGAGGAGTTTGGTACGATAGTTTGTGGGAGCATTACATTGTCTATAAAATTATTGATTCCTATGTATGTGGACCACCTTCAATGGGGTTTGGTCTTTTAATTTCTGGAACAAGCGAGGGGTTCTGGGAGTCTTGTGGATTGGTAATGGGGAAAGCAAGGCGTTTCTTTTGGCAGATATAATTATATACTCTATTCAGAACAGCAATTGCATTTACTTGAGCTTCCAGCTAGCTTAGCACTAAAGATGTCTAGAACTTTGGGGCTAACGTCCTCAAATCAAAGACCTTCGGGGATGGTTGAATGCCGATATATGCATGGAGTACGACTATCGTTTAACACCCATGTAATCTACTATGTCTGTATCGGATTAAGAATCCCACCACCCCTTGCCAAAGACCGGGGGGGGTGTGGGGGTGCTCGACTGATGGAACTAGTGTTGGAACGAGGCGGGTAGCCAGACCCTGGGTTGGAATATGCTTAAAACGCTTAAAAAGACCAAAAACCCCGCAAAACTACTAGGTAGCTTGTTGCACGAATCCAGGAAAGCCTTCATAACACAGGTAAACTATGTATGCACTTAAAAGTAACCTTCCAATAAGCTCAGACAGCAGCATGTGCACCCTGCCCGATAGCATTGAGGAGAGACGGGATGTGGCAGGCAATATGCATATGCTCGCTGCGATGATGGCTGGCTGGGGTGAGGTCCTTCATTTAGCAGACAATAAATACGTCATAGGCTTCATAGAGTTGTACAAGCCTTAACAGGGTGGGATTTTTGTGGTTTGGGTTCAAACCCAGCCTATTGTGAGCCATGAATACTCATCATGAAATGCACGAGGTATGCATTGGCCCTTGTGATAAGAGTAAAGAAGAAAGGATATGTCTATTATCCTATAGAATGTATCCTGGTAAAAGACTTCCAGAAAACTACAAATATTTTGCTAGGCGTTTACAAAGAGTAGATGTAGTGTCTTTGGAGTCAATGGTCAACTCTGTGGCAAATATGTGGAGTAGCTCCCCTGCATATTTAGCCAGGGCACCAATGCTCTCAAAGGCCCAAGCTAAACCCGATCCCTGCAAGCCAGTGGGATGAGATAAAGTTAGCGTAATCAGATTGTGTTTCCTTGGTGCTTGTGAGAACAATCTAATGGCCGGTGTCCGCATCCCCAAGTAGGGCAACTTGCATCGTCTGGTACGGTACTGACGGCAACGCCAGCATGCTTTGGGAATGCATACTCCAATAGTTGCATCCTTCTCATGGCCTGCGAAGCAGAAGCATGCAAACACGAGGATTATTCGGATGCAGTATTCCACAAAAAAGGACCAATCAGCAATTGATGGGTATAATTTATTTTCCCAAACCGTAAACAACAGCACGGCTTAGCTTTCCAAGGCCCAAGGGAGGTGTTGGCAGTATTTGGACAGTAGCCAGGCGTATCAGCGATCTGTATATACGGATCTGTTAATATACATACTAGCTGGTCTCAATGTAAATTCTAAGTACCTGTAAAAGGTGCTGACAGCCGTTCGCACATATGTATGCACGTACATACATGTATCGTGCTCACCGCGCATGAGTTGATTCGCAGTTGCTGTTTCCGTGTAAGTGGCGATATGCCATGCCACGGCCCACAATAGTAAATACACATCATGTATTCTGCAGGACGACGATCTGCAGGCTACAGGTGGCTAATCTTGGCTTCCTCATGCACTGATCGACGCCGCAGAGATTAGGTTGTGGGGTGCCAAGATAGTGGAGAAAATGTAGGTGCGTTACACGCAGGATGTACACATCTCAATGATTGCCTTGGTGCAGTAACACCTCCGCGCAAGTCCGTGTGCACAGCTATTGCATATGACAGTGGCTGGCTGTCCTCACAGCATTTACTGAATGCACAGTACCTATGAGGCTTTTAGATATGTATTGGCTGTTGACTTTTGAATACTGGAGCCATTTTCCTAGCGTGCGCCATAGCCACTGGTCTCGAGATGGCGTTGATATAGACAAGGCTCAGGTACGCCTTGAGGAGATCGCTAGCGAATCGTAGTCTGAAGGCACTTTGAGAAGTTGAATATTCCCACTTATCTTCAACCCAGATACAACCTCCCCGATGCTCTAATCTAGCCGTCGAGATCGGTCAAGCATGATGACACTTGTTGGGCAGAAACGAAATGAAATATCCCGTACAACAAAACCCAACCTCGCTGGCACGTTGACGAACGAATCGAGCTCCTTGCAGGACCACAAGTGCTGCTTTTCCTCAAGAGTCTAGACACACACTTTGCATTAGCCTAGAGAAATTGGGTTCTGTCCAGGGATGTTTTGTACGAGCTTCTCCTCAGCATGTGCAACAATGTATCGACATGACTTGCTCGTTATGGATTGTTTACCGACAGTGGACCACCATCCAGTGATATAGTCCGGGCGCCGCTGAGATATCCTAATTGGAGCGGAGCAGCACTTGTCTCATGCTGAGTGAGCGATATATAGACATGAGGATGCAGTAGTGTATTCAGCCACGAACACGGCCACCCCATAGAAAATTGTAGAAAATCGACATCAACTTGAAAACTATTTATCCTTTGTATGGGGTGACCTAGTAGTAAGAGGTGGCCACGCGGGTGATTGAATATACCAAGGGTGCGAGGGATCTGCGACAGAGTTAGCATTTTGATCATCTGAAGAGGATCTGCGTACTTTGTTCACCGACATCGCCACTTCGGGAGGAGCGAACTCACGCTTTGCTCGATGACAGTCTTTATGTCATCCTCGCCCTCTAGATAGTTGCGTAACCAGGCTGTCCTAGACTCTCAATTTAGCACCAAAAAAAGAGAAGAGGGGAAGGGCCAATATCATAGCATAGGAAACTTGGAGGACGAGCAAATGTCAGCACAAAATGAGTGTATTTTGATGCCTGGGAGAGAACCCAGGCATGGTACCCAGGTTAAGAGGAAAGCATGAGCTTGCCAGGAAATAAAAAAAATACCTCCTCAAAAGGAGCTCCTGCTGTGCTTTTGCCCGCTGATTACTCCGTACAGAGCAGGCACATATTGCTCTGTTGGCCGGAACAAAAATGGGCTCTCGTCACTCCTAGTCCACTGAGTAGATGCCGGACAAGCAGCCACATCTTGTATAGCAACATAATAGCTATTTACTCAGTATTGTGGCCCTAGATTCCTCCGCAGTGGCAGGGAGTGCCAGATTCACGCATCCTCAACCCATTGCTTTTCAACGAACGTTCGAATTTCTCCTTGATTTAATCTTGCGTCCCTTTCCTATATATATACCGATCGCAGCAAAGCAATGCCATTAGCAAGGACAACCCAAAGCTCTGCATGAACTCGCGACGTTGTCCTGCAAAGCTGTTCGTGACATGTTACGCTGAAAGTGTCACCGCGGTTTAGCCACGCGGATGGGACAAAAAATGCCTGGCAGAAAGCGTACAGCAGCAAAGAGGTCGCATTGAACGTGTTTTTCGAGTATTAATTAGCAGCGTGGTCAGAACACCAATGCAAGAGTTAACATTTTGATGCTGCTCAGAGTTCCACAGTGCTGCTGCTGTGGTTGTTGTTGTACTATCTATCGAAAAGATGCGGTCGTGTTGTGCCTGGGGATTCTTTGGAAGCTTTCGCCCAGTGCCTCGGCATCTCCCCGCACGGAACTTAACCTAGGCTGTGGGGGAAACAGAACTCCCGTCTCCAGCCAGATAACTTGCATTTAAGATCAATTATTAATTGAAGGGTTCTTTATTCATTCTTTAAATAGAAATCAGGTATTTTGACTGTCGTTGCCGGTTTCCCAAATTGAGCAATCCCCCTCAATAGACAGCTCCCTTCTACAATCCAACAACCACCACTCTAGCTCGCCAAAATGCGCGCAATTCAAGTGACACAATACGTCAAGGTACGTCTAAGCTATGCCCTTTGCCTGAGTATTCCAAAACGCGATTTGCGACCAGCCGCCCAAAGCAAGTGGGAAAATTCCCAGACGCCTGAACTTCCAGCTAACTTTTGCGCCTATCTCTCCAATTAACAGGGCCCTCATGAGCTCAAAGTCACAACATTACCCACACCCCTTCCATCTCCAGACGAATACCTCATAAAGATCCACTCAGTCGGCACCAACTTCTTCGACATCCTCCAAGTGCAAGGAAAATACCAACACCAACCCCCACTACCATGGATCTCTGGGATGGAATTCGCCGGCACGGTTCTCAGCACACCAACAGCTAGCAAGAGCAACCTGAGCCCCAGGTTTAAAGTTGGCGATAGGGTTTTCGGTGGTACACAGGGAGCTTACGCTACGCATATTCTGGCGGAGGAGGGCGCGCTACTACCCATTCCAGAAGGGTGGAGCTTCGAGGACGCTGCGGGGCTCTTTGTCACTGCGCCAACGTCGTACGGCGGTCTGGTGACGCGCGCAAATGTCCAGAAGGGAGATTGGGTCCTGGTACATGCCGCTGCTGGCGGCGTGGGGCTTGCTGCTGTGCAGATTGCCAAGGCCAAGGGGGCTACGGTCATTGCTACAGCGGGGACGCAGAGGAAGAGAGAAATCGCAAAGGCGTTTGGTGCGGATTATACGATTGACTATGGAGATGCAAAGTGGCCCGATGCCGTTAAGAAGTTGTGTGCGGAAAATAGGACAGGGAATAGTAAGGCTGGGGTGGATATTGTGTATGATCCGGTTGGTATGATTGATCAGAGCCTCAAGTGCGTGGCGTGGAATGCAAGGCTGCTTGTCATTGGGTTCGCGGCCGGGAAGATTGAGAAGGTCGGGTTGAATCGCGTGCTGTTGAAGAATGTGAGCATTGTCGGCTTGCACTGGGGACAGTACCGCAATTTCGAGCAGGAGACTGTGGCTGGGGTGTGGGATGGAATATTTGATCTCGTTAGACAGGGCAAGTTTAGAGGTACGAGCTTCAAGGACGAGAGCTTTGTTGGACTGGAAAGTGTGCCAAAGGCGCTCCATGCTTTGGGAAGTAGGGGAACTTGGGGCAAGGTTGTTGTGAATATCGCAGATGGCGATGACGCGCTAGAAAAGGGAAGCAAGCTATAGAGAAATTTTCAGATATAACAAATATTTATGGTTTTCTTATGTATCTATTATATTAAGCTATTAGCCCCTCGAATTGTGGTGCAAACAAATTCATAGCCGCGGCAGCTGGGGAGTACAACAATAAGAAATGTAGTCGCGCAAGGAGTCATGCTCTTCGTAGCCCCTAATAAAAGGGTGAGTGACCAACGCCATCTGCCAATTATAAAAAAAGGACGAGAAGGAATATGCGAAGAGCGTAAAGCATGAACTATGAAGGCTCTTTGATCCCTAGGATCAATTTTTATAGCAATTCTCACTCAAAAATTGTAGATGACATATCCGGAGATATGCGCCAGGTCCAGCTCCAGATGACAAGACCACAAGACGTGGAAGACATGTCATCTGTCCTTCGGATGAAGGGTTCTTAAGTGGGTTTCCTCTTCCTCTTGGAAAGCGGGAGAGGAACAGAACAACTGGGCTGACGAAACTGCAGGTGTGTGTGTGGGACGGGGCGGGAGAGGAGGATATCATGGGCACTGTTTCAGCGAGTATGGAAATAGAGGCGAGCTGCAGCTGTTAGCATCTCACAATCTCAAGCAAAAAATAAACAAAACAAAAAGGTTCAGCTGCAAAATATTGTTTCATCCAAGGGTGGTCATTGTTCATCATAGGACAATTCCGAACCACAGGCTCAAGTGGTGGTGGCTTCCCACAGCGTGGAGTTAGAGTGTTATCCAAATTAAAAATCAAACTAAAATAGTAGAGAGCAAAATCTGCGCAAACAGATCTGGAGGTGTTCAAAGAGGAGTGGTTTGTGGGAGAGAGAGAGAGAGTTGTTTGGAGCAGAGCAGAGCAGATGAGAGGTTGGCAGATTTTCGCTTTGTGTGGTGATGTTTGTTATGTTTGCTTGTGCATATGGGGCTTGGCCAATCAGATGCCTGTTAGGCAGTTAGCTGGTCGCCAACTCCCGACGGGATGAAAGGAAAACATCCAACTTGATCTGATACTCCGATCTTGCTTTCATTTCAAACGTGGCATGCTTTATTCTTTGCTTGTCAGGCACCCTGCATGGTGCCCTTTGAGATCAGCCGTCAAGATGGCATTGTTTAGCGCTCCGTGGAGATCATGCTGCGGACATGTTTCTACCAAGGCATGTACCATCGTATCCGGGCTGCCGAACTTTCCCCTTCCACACCATCCCGCCAACACGACAATCAGAGTCATCAGGTGGAGATTTGGCGCAAGGCGCAGCGGAAACTCCTTGAACTCTTTGTTCTATCGCCAAAAATTGATCTTGTACTCCTGAATTGAAACCCCAACAATGGAGCACTGAATCCGAAAACACACTCCATTTCTTTCAGGAGTACTCCGTAACCAAAAGGACGATAGCAGTTCCTTTGGCTGATGGAGAAAGTTGTATCAGGTTCCACTTGCTTGCTGCTGAGTACATGGGCCCGCCGCCGAGTAGAGTAGATTTATTCCTATGACATCAGCTAGCAGAGCCGCTCCTGCGGGTATGTATGTATGATCAGCCAAAAACGTGGTAGGTACATACATACATTAGGTGCTTCACGAGGAAGCGGGAAGCCTCACACAGCTTAGAAGTTAGAGGCAGCTGTGAGCCTGTGACCTATATACATGGCCCACCGCCAAGTCAACCTTGTCGTGCTCTTTCCGGGACGTCACTTTTTATTTGAATCTCTTAATAATAAAGTCAACCGTGACGGAGACATTCATGTTTTCCAATACGGGGATACCTGGGAGCTGCGCCTCCGCAACGCCACCAGCCGCCAGATTGCTTAATATCGCCAAGCTCCCAGAGTTGCTTTAATTTACCACATATTATTAACATTTCTAATAGATCCCCAGAGATCCCATCATCCTACATCAACCCGAGACAGATCATCCCACTCCTAGTATCCTTTCCTATTTCTTAGCAATTTTTACACGCATAACCCATTCAGTATGAGGTTCTCGTCAAGATTCGCGCTTTGCGCCCTCTTCACCCTACTCGCCCTCTCGCTTTCTACAGTCTCGTCACGAAGCATAGACGTCGAAGCGACCGACATTGCGATCAGAGACATTGCAGACTCCGCAGTCATCGTCGATGCGCCCAAGTTCTCTGAACTAGAGAAGCGGAGAGGTGGTGGTGGCCGAGGCGGCGGTAGAGGCCGGAGCGGAGGAAAGAGCGGAGGTCGTACAGGCAGTGGTGGAACAAGAAGCCCGACAAACCCGGGATCTCGTGGGACTAGCACATCAAGGTATGTGTGCAGTGCGCTTAATATCTGGCTTATTATGAGGCTCTGCGAAAGCTTAGAATGCAGGCCGCCGCTGTTTTTTATTTTATTTTCCCTTGTGCGACTTTGAACTTCGCGACTAACGTCATTTGCTCTATGTGAACAGTAATGTGGGTGGAACTTCACGTTATGGCTCCGGCCAGGCGCGCTCCTACGGTGGAGGCTCATATTATCGAGGAGGCGCCTCTGTGCCATATACATCCGGTGGGAAATCACCACGCGGCTTGATGCCCTTCATGCTTTTGCCTGTTGCTGCGCTCGCATTCTTCCCAGGCCTCTGGCTCTATGGTGCCTACGCATACCACAATACCCCGTACAGATACCACAATGCCACGAGCAAGGTCAACGAGACTATCCCCGTCACATGTCTATGCCAAAAGTACCAAGTGTGCGGGTGCGAAAAGAACGACGAATCTGACTACGCCAACTCGGTTATAAAGACGGATGAAAACGGGTTCCCGCGCAACACCAGCGATGTCGTTGTCGCGACAGTTAATGACACCTTGGGCATCTACATCAATGGCACTCTGCCTAACGGGACCACAGCCGCTGATCCATCGATTACGGACTCTGCATCACATCCCATGGCGCCCATCCTGAGACTCAGCGGCTACTGGGTCATGGCAGCTTTGGTTGTTGCCTCAGTCTCGTTACTATAGAACGCACACGTGCCGGATACCCTTTCGTCGTTGGCTTTGTTTTTATGATTATTTATAATGTATTATGGAGAGCGTAATCTTTCTTTTTTTTCAGCCGTGTTTTTCTGACGTTGGGGCTTCCCCTTCGCTGGCAGGATATTATGAGGGGTTTTTTGGTTTAATGTTTTGGAATACTTCTGGGTAGCGTATACCAGTGTCTGTACCTTGGTTAGGCAGCGGCTTCCTTCTTTTTGTTTGTTTGTTTGTTTGGCAGGTTCTTTGTCTCTCGCTTGATTGATTCAAGACTTTTTTATTTCCCTTCTATACCCCATTCCAACCCGCAGGCAAAGACTATATCCTGCGGATGATGTTTTTTGTTACACCTGAATAGAACACAGGACACCCCCTCTTCCCCACTTGATAATGAATATACAATCTGACACAAATGTTTTTCTATTTCAAGATCTCCCTTTCTTTTTTTTCTTTTACCCCTATTGCATTTCTGCAGTTTCTCTGTTTGTGTAACAGGGATATACATTATTATTGGGCAACCCCTGTTAATGCGCTTGGATCTTTAGCATCTCTCCTGTTACACTGTACAGTCCATTTTCAAAGGGCAAAGGGGGTTGATACAGGCTAGACTAGAAACTTTCATGCATGAAAATCAAAAAAGCTTCTTTATTTGAAGCTCCTGAAATGGAAATGTTCTTTTCTCCACCTGCTAACTTGCTTAAACCTTCACCGCATGTGAATGGCACCTGACATCTAAATGAACACCCACATGTTGGTGCATAGGGATAGCTGATCCTGTGGATGATACTTATCTAGGACAAAGAAAAAAGAATTCCTGTTGTTATCTTGTCTGTTGCTGTTTGGATTTCTGATGGACAACCTTCTAATCACTTGTTGGCTTGCTATTTGAAACTCCCTCTTCTTGAACCAGGAAAACAAAGGAGCTTGTGTCTGAACAAACCATCCACCCAACACCCCCTTCCGGGAACCCTTGATAAAAATAACGAGGCGCTTGAAAAACAGCCTAATTCGAGTCCACAGCGAGAACAATAAAAGAAAAAATGGGGGGATAATTATCCTATCATCAGGCTCCAAACATACATACGTGATCTACCTAAACCTTGCGCCCGACATATGCAAGCTGTTTCTGAAAACCCCTACCATTTTTGTTTCATGAACGCAACATAAAAAACAAAAATAAAAAAGAAAAGAGAGAGCAAATTAAACGTAATGGTCCGTTGGAGTGTAGCAGGGCGAGCCCCCTTCCATACAAGCTATGCCTTCAAACGTCCCATCGTCAGGCGTATATTTCTGCCTAAATTCCGGTAACGTTGATATCGACATGCTGTCGTCATCGTTGCCACTGACGCGGTCGGAATCGATGGCAGCAGCAGCGGCGTCTTTGTCGTCGTCGCAAGCGAGCGAAAGCAGAAACGTCGAGCAAGGCCAGACCACCATAGTCTGACCGTTGGTCCCAAAAAATGAATGCGTCCACTGCGCAGAAACCTCCCGATACGGCAAATACTGTGATAAGTTCTCGCGCAGCTCACGGATTCCTTCAAGCTCGCTATGTTGTGGGCCAGTGAAATTGACGCGCATCTCGATCTCTAACTGTGGGATGATATGGTGGATAGTATCTCGCGCTTTCTCCACCCATCCCTGGAGATAGAACTGTGCCCAGCCCTGATTTTTGGGTTCGGCGAACCAGGAGAAATCAGGACGTGCTGCATTTTTGGTTATGCGCAGGGTCTGCAGGTTGGAGAGATGAGTGGCAATATATGGGAGGAGATTTTGCCAGGGGATAAGGAGCTCTTGTTCTATCCTCTGTGCCTGTGTTGATTCGGATAGCTGGGAGAAGGTGAACATTAACCGCTCCGCCTCGATGATGCGCGAGTCGAGCCACAGTCTGAGGAACCGAATACTCTCTCTCCCCACGGGCGAGAGCCTGGTGAGAAATTCAATAACTCTACTCGGAGGAGCATCTATCCAGACCTTATTCCTGCCATATAATACCCTCATTGCCTCAGCGTATACTTGTTTGTTTGTCTGCAAGATCTCCAGTGAGAGAAGGGTAGCCCATAACTGTTCCCTTTTCCCGCGACACCGGCAGTATCGCGTCGCGTCCCACCATACTTCATTCCGTGGGCTAAATCGAATCCAGAGTTCATCGTGGTCTGGGCGAGTTAGGAGTTCCTTGTACACACGGTCTCGTAGCTCCCTTGGGAGCCTGAGAAAGGGAAATGTGGCGTGCGAGGCAGATAAATTCTTGTGCAGCTTGTTTGATAGGCGCTGGCCTTTCTCCTTCAATCGGTGCAAGGCGTCGTGCAGAGGGTCCCATGGCGGTGCCATGTCAATAATAAGCGCGAGGGGGGCGGTGACACTGGAAGTTCCGCGCTCCACCTTCAACGACATGTGCAGTGGAAAGGGAAGCCCTTCCAATCGACGTTGTTGGAGGGGTGAGTGAGACTGACAGGGGTTAAGCCTGCACTAATAATTTAAAGCGATACACCCCCCCCAGCCCGAGGCTAACCCAACAGTCTGCCCGGGAGACTTCGAGAACTAGTTAAGCTTGAGCAAAACTATCCGGCGGAGCGGTCCATAATTTTAGCAGTCCGCCGTGTTGGCTAAGAACGGCATCACGGCTCTCCTCCCCGCCTCCAAAAATACGATGAAAGATCTGAGAAATGCTGGTAAAATCACAATTATCCGACCGAGTCGTTGCATCGCGTTTTTGTATAAATAACCACCTATCTTTCATGCACTGCCACGGAATTAGCAGGTCATATATTTTGAACTTGCTGACATGAGTTCAGATCTGCCCCTGAATCTTGTGACAGCGGAGAGACCGGGATCATTCATGAATCATACCATTATGTATCTCCGCTTTTAAAGCGCTCGGGTCATTTCCTTTTACCTGCCAATCCCAAAGAGTCCAAGACTCCCAAGTGGTGACTGGTGGTCTTTTAGTGCTAGTAGTGTTGCGATGATGGAGTGGGATAAAGACCAATTTTACCATCCTTGACTGACCTCCTTTGGGTATATAAACGATACAAATACCCCCAAGTATCGCTCCGGAGGTTTGTCCAGTCCCTCGCTACAATCATCATCATCTACTTCCATTCTTTCACATATCACAATCGCAGCCACACATCTCTGAAAACAACGGACCCTGCAAAAAAAAAGAAGGATGTCGCGCAAATTCCTCCAAACCATCCTGGCCCTCGCCGCCACATCATCGCTCACAGAAGCCAAATCCGGCACCTCAGGATGCACCAGCACGCTCACAGTCGATCAATGGGACCGGCCCATGAAATTATACTACGTCGCTGACACGGGCGAGATCTGCGATATCCCGGACTGCGGCGGCGGCCGTGCCGAGCCCAATAGACACAATCCCCTATGCGCGTACTATACAGGCACCAGCACATACTCGCCTAGCTTCATCAAGCTGGTTACAGAGACGCCAGAGCCCACTACCACTGCTGCGGATGATGATGAAACTGCGGCCGAAACTACGGCGGATGAAACTGCAGCGGAGACCAGTGTCGCCTTCACGAGCGCGCCTGCTGATGCTACCGCAACTGGCGAGACTGCGTCTGTGACCGAGGCCCCCACTGAGACAAGCCCGCCTTTAGAAACTTCCGGAGACGACGCTCCAAGCGAATCAGACACATCAGACACGACTGAGGCGCCTGCGACGCAGACCGACAACGGCGTTGCTGGACGTCCTGTCGCAGGGGGAATTGCGGCAGGTGTTATTGCTATTATGGGACTGGTCGCTATGTAAAAAGATGATCTCATTTTGCAAGTGAGAATATGCGATGTTTATTTTGCGGGTATATATAATGCAAATAATCCCTTAATTGAAACGATGTGTAGTATGTCGTTTTAAGCTTGATAGGATGGGATTTTTGAGTGGCGTTCCTTGGTGGATTGAAACAAATAATGTTCAGTGTTTGGTATCAGCACATAAGTAGAGGATAGCTTTGGATGGGCTCGCGTCACTATATTAAAAATTGAGTGGTGTTTGTAGAGTAGAAATATGTATAGAGAAAGCAACGCGTGAAGCTTTTTCCCATGCCCACCACTGGGGGGGAAATGCAACCGAACAATGATGGTTAAGAAACCCTAGCAAAATGAAATGAGATAATAATAATAGTAATAATAATACACAAGTTGATCACGAATCTTTGTAAGTAGCCTCGTATCTGCGGTTGGGAAGAAAACGTTAGCAACCTTGTTCAAAATATCGGGGGGAGTTGAAGGTAGTTAGCTTCATGAGGGGGAAAAAGACTTACCGCTTTCCTCTAAATCCCCAGATACCCCAATTGCCACTGGACACATCATGCGGATCTACATCGTTCAGGTCCCAGCGTAAGCTGCGGAAACGGTTTTCGCCGGGTTCAAGCAAGATATCAGCCTCCCCTCCAGCTTTCTCCATGACCCAGTCTATATCCCGCTTCATGTCCCACTCCGAGTATCCCGTGCAAAGAATAGGTACTTTGGTTTCCAGCAAATGTGGTAGTGTCTCTTCCCACTCATGGGAGCTGGCTGGGTGGCCGAGACCAGGATGGAAGAGCATAAAGCAATCAAAGTAAGGATCGTACGGTTGGAACATATTCGCGTGGTGCATAGTATGGAAATAGTCCACGAATGTAGTGATCTTCAACTGCGGGCCAAGGCGGTCCTCGACTATGCCACCAAATGGATTGCTGGCGGTGCGCTCTGGGAGAGGGAACTCAGCATCTCGGTTTGCCATGCTTTCCGGTCCAATAAATATGAGATTGATCGACGCTCCGGGGAATAGGTATGGAAGTTGGAGCCAAACGTCTCGGGGGAGGGACGATTCAGCACGAGCTCCAAGCACAAATATGCGGACTGGGGGTGCCTTCAGCCGGAGACCCGCCATGTCCCGTCCTTCACCCGTCCTTGGCGGATGGATGGTGTATCGAAGTGCTAAGAGAGGATTAGCTGGAGTCACGGTAGACATAATCCATTTCACCATGTATACGAACCACTCAAACTCTTCAACCCCTCTGTAGTGAGTCTGCCTCCCTTTCGAACATTGTAAGGGCTCAGCTCGTGCAGCACACTCGCAATCGACATCGGATACGTCAAAAGCCTAGTCACCTGGCGCATATGCATATCGTCATTCACGGCCTCAAACTGCCTCGTGTACAGAAAGGTATCCCAATTCATCATATTGGTCACATAAAGATCATCCTGTGGGCCGGGATAGTCAAATTCCGTGAAGAAGCGTCCAGACACCAAGTCGTGGTCATCCTTGTTGATTTGGCGAATTGTATCGCAAACCTCCAAGTGTGCCTCGTAGTCATCCATCCAATGCTCCTCACAGCAGTATATTGGCACTCCGCAGTCTGGGCATTCGAATTGAGAGTGAGCAGGAGTTAGACCGGATGGTCCCGCCTTTCTTGCTTCCGTATCCTGCGGGGATGTTGCCAATCGACTTTGCTGGTGACTTGGGTGAGGGCAAAAGGCATTCTGTTTGATGAACGCAGCGCGTTTCCGAATTGCCGGGGACGGTGAATTGGTGTAAGAATGGAAGAGGTTATTCTTATGAAGAAGCTGTCGTGACCTGTCCTGCTGGCTAGGCGGCGGGGGTGCAGGTGCGCTGGGTTGAGTGGCTTCGGCACTGGCTGCAGAAGATTTACTCGTAGACGAGACGGACCGTATGGCCTGGTGGTAAGGGTTTAGAGCTTCGGATCGCGCGGTTGTTGAGATTCTGTAATTGCGGGAGAACTGTATGTTTGCATTTTGGAACCGTCGTCCGCTATGAGATAGGGCGTTCGGTCGGACTGACGGTGCACCGGCTCTAATACCGAGCCGAAGTGCTTGCACACATCTCTGGCAGGTGAATTCGGCTGCCATTGGGAAACACGTTGGATATCTTTCCAAATGGCTGAAGGGATAGGAGTTTCTTAGCTTGAAGGTGGAGTTGAAATTCCCAGATATATAGTCACGTGAAACGAAAGTGGTCACGCTATCCCAATCGCCCTCGCGGGCACAGAATATGTAATATATAATACACAGCAGGCGACAGCAGGATAGGACGATGAACTAAGCAATGAAGGTATCACCATAAGATGAACTATATGAATGCGTATGATTTATTTATAAGACAAACAGAAGGCCATCAAAGTCTTAGAACATAAAACGAGCAAACGCAATAAACGCTGAAAACTGTCAAGTAACTACCCTTGCAAATAGATCAAGATGCCTTCCACCCCCGATGCTACACTCCTTAGGAAATGAATTTCGTGTGCCGTAACTTAAAATATATCTTCGCAGGCGCTCCAGTCACCACTTTCCCTAGATTTCCAATAGTTTCCGTTGGGGACCCAATACTCCTCACCCGTGATATCACACTTCCCCCGCTGAAACCACTTGGGAACAAACTCCTCGCCTTTCTTTTCTCTTTCTCTCCTCTTAGCTCTTTGTTTTTCTTCAACACGATGCTTCTCTGACGCTGCAAAGTCATACTCGCCGTCTTCCATCGCTCGCTGGTCAGGCCGAAGTCTTGTGTCCGTCGGCGGTAGATGTGGTTTGAGACTGTCTGGAATGGCGTTCAGGGTGACTCCAAACGGCGTCAAGTTAAAAGGAATGCCGCGAGGACGATCGTGAGCCTGCCAGACAAGGAACGCTTGTGCAGAGTGTGGTTCATGAGCCGCTTCGCCATCCACTGGTGGCGTCACGGACCCTTCGTAACCTGGCGTGTGTCGTGCGTAGATCTTGTCGTTCCATCGACCACCGATACTCCATTTAGTCTGACCGTGCTTGTCCATTACCTTTCCAGAGACCTGGTAGGCAGACGCAGCCTTCCAGCCACGAGGCTTGAAGTCCAGCACGCACGTTTCCCCAGTGGCCCAGTTCTTGATCTCCATTCGGCCATGGTTGTCTACAGTCGGGTTTCCGGTGATGATACCCACCACTGACGAAGTCACCTTCTTCCAGGTATACAGTTCTTCGCCCCCAGTAATTGGACGCAACTTCAAAAACCAGGTACCCAGTAGGTTGATTTCGAAAGATTTGCCGTAGAATTTCGATTTCAAAGCAGATTCACCCTGTAATAACAAAGTTAGCAACCACGCCACATTGGCCATGCTATTGATGGTGGAAAGTCTTACGTAGTACTCCCATTTGCTTGACTCCGCATAAGCAGCACCGATGGGAGGATGGTGGCTAACTTGCTCGACGTAGAATCGATATCCCTTGTCCGGTCTAACATATTCAAAGGTTTCCCCGAGAAGCGGGTTGAACGGCTTGGCAACACGGCCTATCGTGGAAGCATACTCACTGGCAGCAAAAGCCGCAACGTGGACCAGACGCTCAAGGGAATCTGTGCGATCAGCAGCGACATCGATAAGGTCTGCATATTCCATGTCTTCTGCTACGCGCTGAAGCAACGACGTGGGCTCATTGAAGGACACCGGAAGCGTCATTTTGGTCATATCTTTACCGATCATGGATTTCAGGATTCCCTGTTAAAATGTGTTAGTGCTTCTAAGATATTAGGTTTTCAGAAAGTAAAGCCATAGAACCTACCCATAAAGATATCCTTGGTCTATCATCAGAATCCATACTTAGTCGTAGCCGTACGGGATCTTCATATCCTCTGAATGATGGTACGATTTCCTTATGTTTTGAGGCACGGGCATCAGCATTGGAGTCTTCGACTTCTGGTGGCTGTTCAGCAGATGGTTTTATGACTTCAACCTCGCCAGCATCAATCGCATCGAAGAACTCCTCTTCTTCATCGGATTCTAAGTCTGAGAGATCGGTAAATTCTGCGATAACAGACTTCTTTCGTATCACGCCTTCGCTGACAAGGTCGGGCTGTTCAGGTGCTTCGTCGTTCTCAGCTTCGGTTACATTTTCTTTGAGAACCCCAAGAGCATCTGAGATCTGTATATGTGATGGGGCTTGGCTTAATTGGCGGGTGGTGGACACTGAAGCTTGCTCCAGCGCCTCTCTGAGAGCCTTCTTAGTTCGTTTGCGCCTGTCTTCGGATTCCCCAATTCTGCTTTGTAGCTCCTCGTGCTCCTGTGCCACGCGAGCCATGCTATCCTCCCACATTTTCCGAGCGTCTGATTCTCTGTCCAGCCGATACTGCCAATATGCGTCACGGTCTTTGGATATTTTGAGCAAATCAGCCACCAGAGAGTGCAAACTGCTCACTGCCCCTTCATAAGCATTCAGGGCCTTTTCAATCGCAGGATCAGATATCGCAGCCGTTGGGTTGTTGGTCTTTTCTGCCTGGAGGGCGGCTGCAACGTTGCCTAGCAGGTCAAGCTGCAGTTTAACAGATTGAGCCGTGATACTGAAGGCATCTTTACTCGAAGGCTGCAGCTCTCTGCTGCTGCTGTCGTCACCGTAGTCATCGTCTTCACCGTCATTCGTGGTAGCCACCTGACTAGCCCTGTTGATATCTGATTGTTGGTAGGGAGCGTCACTAGGACCGGATGCATAGCCTTCCTCATCACCGACGCCGCTATCTGTGCCGCCTCTCGATGACTGGAAGCTTAATTTGGATGAGTTGGGATTCGGAACTCCTAACGATGTTGAAGGCGCCAGTATCCTCGTATTCAATCTGCTACTCCCAATGCTCATGGAATCGGTCTGACTGTCTGTAGTCGACCGATCAATTTGGTCCATTTTTGCCTGTCTAAGTACTTCGGCGTCTTTCTCTCTTCGTCTGTCGTCTTCTCTAGCCTCGTCCTTTGCCCATTGGATCGCATTATTTAAGGCCCAGAACCAGCGTTTCGCCTCCACAACATGGTTCGCCTTGAGGTGGTATTTGACTGAAGATTTCCCCTGTATCTCAAAGCGAGTCTTGTCTTGGGGATCCATATGAAGTTTAGCGATACGCATGTTGATCGCACCCCGACATGCAGAACCGGCATCATCTATAATTATATCAGTTAGCAAGCTTGATTTGGGCCCGAAAGGTGATTGCAAGATGAGGATAACAGGAGGAATCCATACCTTGGTGCTTGTAGTAGCTAAGGACACCATCTTCAAGAACAAACCATCTAAGCTTATAGCCACTTGTGTAGTTGGTCCACTTCTTAAGATATCCTTTCATTTCTCTGGCATCCTTACTACCGACGCCTATGTCACCGCTGGTGGTAGCAGCAGCACTGCCTAGGATTGCCTTCTCTTGGATACCTCGCTGGGCCATAACGGCGGCGGGAGACTTTTTAACGATCGCACGAGTCCGATCGTCTTTGGTAACGTCCTGAGGAAGCTTCCCTTTTCTATCACGACGGAACGGATCTGCTCCGTGCATAAGGAGAATCTGAATGAGTTTTATATCTTTCTTTCTTGCTGCCTCGTGAAGCAGAGTTCCTCCTGACATTGCAGTAGCCCGGTCGGTGGCCAGATCTAAGCTGTTGACGTCTAGTGTACTCTCAACGCGAGGTGAAACTAATAAACTCTCCAGCTGGTCGTAGTCCCCTTGCGCCACTAGCCCGTGGATCTCCTTCGTCTTTGTATCTAGGAATAAGGAGCGCGCGAGTTGCAACTGCTGGAAAATATCTGGTGTGCGAGCAAGGTCCAGCGGCGTTTGGCCCTGGTAATTTGTCACCGCATCATTTATGTCTGGCCGGCTTAAAAGCTCACGAACGATTGGGAGCCGACCAAGTTGTGCAGAGAGGTGGAGTGGTGTGTTGCCATCGCGATCGCGAGCATTTACATCGAGTTCATCCCCTGTCGATAGCACGTACTCAACAACTTGTGGATCTGCGCACTGTATGGCAAGATGCAGGATACTCGTGCCTGGAGTGATATCAGACTGGTTTTGGGCATCGCAGCACTCCTTGACCGCTTTGGAAATGGCCGTTGTATCCCCGCTTCGCAGAACCTCAAAGAGGCGAAATGTTCGTACCGACTGTTCGATGGACATGCTGCTGATCTCTAGGCGACTAGGTCCGGATGCGGGGTTGTTCTGGCCCTCTGCGTTCTTTCCAAAGAGCGACTGCTCCTCCGTGGTATCTTGTGACCCAGCGTTCATGCTGAGAGTGCTACGAGAGCTGGTGATGTCAGGTCCCGCCTTGCGGCGACTGGCCCTTAGATTAGTCATGGATAATGAGTGCGAATGGCGGGACGCTTCGTTAGTGGGCGATGACGTTCCCGAAGCTGGGGAGCCATGGTTATGCTCCGAGCTTAACCCGTCGTCTTCGCGGCCATCGTCCTTCTTTGACTTGTCACGGTGGAGGATGGAGAGTGCCAGGGCACTTTTAGAGCGCTTGTGACTAGATACACAGAGAGCGTGTCAGTATTGAATAGTTCAGCTTTGGCGAAATTGTTTCTGGACACACGTTCTGAAGCTCAGACAAGCAAAAGAGCAAGGAGCTACCTGGCCTCAAAGACCACATCGGAAAGCTTAAAACAACGAAAACACAGTATTCTTACCCCTCTGGCTTTTCTGTCATTTTCATAGGTTGGTTTGGCTCAGTTTGAGATCCTGTTTTGGATCTGAATCCCTCTGTTTCGCTCCCCGGCCGATTGTAGGACAGAAGGTGGGATGGAGAAAGAGAGGGGGAAGGGGCGCTTGGCTGAGTGCGATAGTATCACGCTGTGCAACGAGAACGCGGTCGATGGAATCATACAATAGAGGGTGGAAAGAGCTGAGATTCAGCAATTTATCCGTGAAACTGCATGATTCGGCGATTTCTGGTCGAAGAATGCGTAGTTGAGTCCAGGCTGGTGCAATTGGAACTTGGAACGATGATCAGTTGGTTGTTGAGCAATCAAGTAGAGCCACTCCAAGAAGGCTCGGCAAAATCCTTCACCAATACTTACGCGCTCCAGGGCCGCCACATTGATTATGGGGTATTCATGCCTGCAAAATGAAGATTCCCTGCCTTGATAGCCAAGCTCTTGAACATCGACGTTGCCCTTAGCACGGATTATGGAGTATCGACCTACGTCACTTCTTCAACATGCTAACCATAATCTCTTCTCTTCAAGCAAGCAATGAAATACCTGGACATGTAACGCAAATGAGGCAATTCTTCGAGGATACAAGCTTCTGTGGGGGTAACTACGCTTTCGATATGGAACTGAATCACAGCTTAGAGCAGCTCCTCAACCTTGGAACTTTTGCATGCTTATTGTGTAGTCCCCGGCTCGTGGTGGATGCTCTTCCAGAGATTAAAATAAGTAATGGGATATTTTGTACAGTTATTTAAACACTGGTCTCGCCTACTATTTCGTCTCCCCGCTGACAAGTAGCACGACAGCACCCAGCTGTCGTTTGAGATCTTCCTTCTCCACGTCATGAGTATCTTCAACTTCACCCCAGTTTCCCGTTTGCCAGGTTACCTCTACACTCGAGGCCTCGGCTGCTTGTTCAATCCCAAACGCCCGTCGACCTTCAGGGCGGAGATGGCGGAAGTTCTCGCTCCATTCAACAAGCAGTCTTGTCGCAACAAGCAAGCTTTTGCTCGCTAGGACGCCCCTCTCTAACCCTGCCAATTCGTAGGCAGGGAGCCCAGAGACCCATCCACGGATAACCTCCTTTGTCACTGGCGGTTGTGGCGTGGGCATTATGCTGTTGGACTCGAGGGTTGGCTTGATTTCAATACCCGGCCAGACCCTTCCAACTAAGAAGGCGATAATCGGCTGAGCGGTTCGGATTTGTCTATCCCGTAGGGACTCTGTGCCTTCCTCCACCTCGCCGTCATATATATTTTTCTCAGGCGCCCAGGTCAGGAGCGTATCGGTGTCGAGATATCGCATCATTGTCCAAACAATCTCGCGCCGAATGATGTCCTCATCCGCGGCATCCTGCTGCGCTATATCTTCTGCGCGAGCCGCGAGGGAAGTTAATGGGATCAGGTGGGTTTTCAGCGCTTGATGAGCGGATACCAGTAGATCCCATTCTAGCGCAATGGCATGGGCGAGATGAGGTTTCGAAGGTGGGATGGTAAGAGTTTCTTTAGTGGGAGTCCGAACAGGCCGGGTATCTAGTAGAATTTGGTATCCCTCTGCATACAGTGGAAAGTTAATACATATGTATATCCTTCATTACTCGCTGGAGACTGCTCTCCTAACTCGATTAGAAACGTTGCAGACGCACCTGGTAACTCCTTCACGTGGACATCTTTCCAAAATCGCTTTTTAAGCGGGGACTTAGAGTCCTTCTTCGTCGCATCCTTCACTTGTTCTCTGAGCGCCTCAGACTGCTTCTTCCGACGCTCAATCCGTTCAGTGAATTCGGGGGTAGGAACAGGGGTTTTGGGTGGTGGTCCATGGACATTTATGGGGTGCGCAACAGCGCCTTTGGAAGCTGATGAGTGAACATACCGAAGGCGGGGCGCTTCTGCTCGCAATGGAGACAAGAAGGCCAGCACTGGGCGCAATGTTGCGGGTGCTATGATGGGCTTCATGATTCTGTCCTCACCACTCTGAGATATTGGCTGAACACGAGCTGGTTGTCTCTTTGATGTAGCTTTCCCATTGGTTGGGGTTGAATCTTCAACTTGCTTACTAATCATGGTATAAGTTCCTAGCACCTGCGAGCTACAAGTTGCAGGCCAGGTAAACTACATACTACATACCTAGGTACTTTCAGATGCTGTTACGCCCATAATCCACTCTGGATTATGGAATAAGGGTGATAGAGGAATTACCTTATACACCCCACTCTCTATTGGAGCGATCCTAGTGGATAGTATGCCTCTATCAATTATTATCGCTGATCCACCTCAGCTCTATTGCGCAGCTCATCCCATTCGGGGCACAGCTACCGGCATGCTACAATTCAAAGGAGAGTATGAGAGCCTCTGAATACATTGGTTGCGGTGATGCTACTCGGAAAATAGCCAGTGTCCGTTTGCCTGATCCTGTTCAAATCAGTCCCGCCACCTGAGCATTGCTGCAGATGTATATTTTCTTTATCATCATTGTAATGGGCAGGAAGTATTCGGATGGCTTGACCCTTATGCTGCCCAAGGAATGTTATCTTGGGGTATAATAGCCTGCCCCTGTCATGCAGGCTTGCCAATGTCAGTCCTAGCCCCATGGGATTTTGTTCATGGGTATATATCAATCTTGGGCAGCTTCCCGTCCGTTTCCCCCCGGGTTCCCGAGTCCCCACTTTACAGACGGTTTTCACTGTTTTGTTATATACTCTGTTGTCTTTCCCTTGGGTACTCTATTTCCCTCCCTGCGTTTGGCACGGGTCCCTTCAGTTGGGGGCTGCATGTACTATGCATGATGCATTGCTACGATGAAGAATTGCGTACATCACAAGACCCAATTTGAATACTAGGGGTCATGGACCACTTAAACACGGAAGCCCCGCCCTTCCCGCTTCCCGCAGGCCCCGCTGCTCTAGAGATCTCTTAGGGTGCAAACTCAGTCATTCGGGCACGCGCGTGATATGACCGAGCCCGAGAGGCTTCCGAGATGATTTCCTTGCCGACTCCCAATGAATAGCCAGAATCCCTGACCTGCAACCCCTTTGATACTAGGGGCAATCAGCCGTCAAGAATTTCACTTGCAACCTCCTGCCCGTGGTGATCTCGCCGCTTTTGTCACTCATGCTTCTGGAAAACACGGCGCGGACGTTGGACTTAGCAGCCGTGTTTCCAACGATCCTTGGACAACGTCGTCCATATCTATCATTCTTCTGAGGTAGTGTACGATGTGCGAGCTTGTTGATGTATCTACTCGTGTTTGCTGGGACAGTGGTTCCATAAGCGCCATCCGGAGCTTAATGCGCGCGACAGTTCTTTTTGCCGCCATCGCCGCCTTGTTGCTTCCCGCATTATAAGGAGGCCCATACGTGTACGATGAACTTGCGGAATAGGACTTAAGTGCCTTGAATGCCTACTTTTCACTATTTCCTTTAATACACACCTGCCATGATCCGTAAGCATTAGTTCCTGTCTTTGAATTCGGCGGTTTCAATTTTTCTCGACAAGCTCCATAACCTGCCAATTACAATTCATCATTCGCGCTCTACTTCAGGGTCCATCATTTCCCACTGGCATGCGAATCTTCTTCCATCCCTAGATGATAAGAATATCACAGTCTTGAGCCGTACCAGTATCTTCCTCATTGGTAAATTTTGCAGAGACAGACATGCAAATAACCCTCACATGCTTAATGGTGTACTAAACATGATAATCTTCCACGTAATTGCTTCTAGCCAGTTATTGCGCTCCCCAGGAATATATTTGGGACCTCCTTTTGCATGCCAGGACGGATATGAGAGGCTATTTAGGGTGGAACCGTTTATGACGGCTATACAACGGCAAAGGTGGACTCAATGGTGGTTTCCTCGCATCATATCATACCCACGAAGCTACAAACTATGGCACTGAAATTACATGAATACTCTGATGGACATGATAAGAGGTGTAACTCCGCCCACTGCTAGGTTCTACATGTCTAGGTTGTTATTTTTTTGTGCCATCATAATTTGCCCCTTTTTTGTATGTCAATATTCAGTTTTTATGCGCAATCCTATGAAACCATGGCGTGACCCAATCAGCAGGGAGATCAACCCCCTTTCTGCCACATCTAGCCAATCGTTGAGTTTTCCTCTGCGCTACAATCCTGGTGTGACCGAGGAGCGAGCGAATAAATGGAGCATTCATGCTCTTGAATGAGGTTATTCCGAAGAAAACGAGTTTTTGGCGTGCTTCAACTAAGTATTATTGTCTTGCGGCTGCAGCAGGCACCCATCAGGGACAAGGTACCGCGTGCATAGGGAAGCCCTCGTATGTACCTTGCCGCAGATTTTGCCTGTCATACAGTTGCGCTTATCGCTTCCGGGAGTGCTTTCAATACTAGCCAGGGGAGGGATCCATAGCATGGTTTATGCTTCGGATAATACAACGAACTCAGCTTAGTAGAGCGAGTAGCTGTTCCATTTATTAGCTTAGCTAGAATAGCCAGACATGAAGTGACCGGATGTTCTGCATATAATTTCTGTAGGCGGTGGAGTAAGGAACTACGGAAAACTAAGCTACTTATTTCTCGAACCCTGATGCCACGACTTTTGCTACAATTCTTATGGGCGGAGCTAGTACGCGCGTCTCTTGAAGGGAATGTTCCACTCGGGGAGGAGGACAAGGGATGTCACTGTATAGGTCCTAGGAAGTACAATGTATTCAAACGGGCTGGAACATGACTGAGAGCGGAGGGATTCGTCTCGGACACTCCGCGCCGTTTGTTGCATCCTCCGCTTATTACTTGGCTTTTCCCGTCATGCCCTGGACAAGATTGGCGGCAAACCTAAACGAGCAAGCATACTATCGATTTATCGCACAATTGCTCTGTGGATGATCACTATTTTAGCTATCAAGCGCCTCCATCAATAGCTTTTTTCTCCAGCTAGCGAGCCTGCTCCTCCTTGCATGTCTAATGTTTCAGGTACCGAGTACCGAGTCATGATGGATGCACATTAGTTCTCAGGTCCCGAGATAAGCCGCTCAGCTTGTCTCCTTCTCGATCTGTTCACTTGCAGCCCGTTCTTGCACGGGCAATCCTTGCCAACGAGCTTTTAGTTTTTATAGTTGAGGTTTTTTTTTATTCCGCCCTGGAAGGCGGTGTGAAGAATGTGAATTCCTCCCCGAATTTTTCCCACGAGGAACTTTATTCTCGTGAGCTCAGTCTGGAGAAATGCCATTTACCAACATTTTGAAAAGGGGAATTAGGGATATTGGATTCTTGATGGCACTAATACCTTTACTCCGTAGTAGAAATCCAGTTCTGTGGTTTACTAGAATACTTCCTGAGTTGGATGACAACTCGAAGCTATCGCCAAGACATGCAAGGTACATATCTACATCGGTTCGGATTTACACGCACCGAGGAAGTGGAGTGCAACGCACAAAATCGCGCGGCATCAGTAGACGTCTCAGAGCCCGGACGCGGCGGCAGAGTCAGACGGGGCGAAGTACGTTCATGCGTGCAGCGTAGGTAGTTGCATACTTAAGCGTCTACCCATGACTGACAGGTTCAAGTTAGCTTTCTGCACCCTGCCGAAATTGGAAATCAGTGGCGGGCAAGGGTATATGTGTTGCAGTAGGAAGGAACGATCAACCCCCACACGAAAAGAGTCGTGCTCCAACAGGACGACACGATAGAACGTTTGAGTAAGCGATGTAAGGATGGAGGAGGGAGATATATTAACCGTTTTTTGTTCGGAGGTAGTAGGTACAGGGGTCCCACGAGGATGGTTAAATATGATACGCTGGGTTAAATAAATCACAGTGGAAGGGGGAGCTGATACTTTCCGTTTGGAATTTCTAGATCCTGATATTTCATACGAAGATCATAGCCCCCTGGTAAATCTCCGTCTCTTAACATGCATGATAACCTGGTTCATCAGAGCATTAGCACCTCGGGGGGAAGCACAGCATGCATCCGGCTCCCGGGGGGTGAAGCGAGGTGGAAGGGATCTGGAAAATGACCGGGTGGAGGCACTGGGTAGCCAGTGCCGCGCGACCGCCGGACGGCTCAAGAGTCTAATCTGGCAGTGCATGCGCGTTCATGAAACAACCTTCATGCTCCAGTAAAATTGATTGTTTTCCTCGTACCTTGCTCAGAAGAACAGAAAAGGAAAAAAAAAGGAATGAGCAAGTGAAAAAATTTCCCCAAGTAGCCGCTGGTGGAGGGCTGGCTCACTAAGGAAAAAGAAACGTGTCCAGCAATCGGTCGCTTGGAATTTACTGCCGGATGGTCGGCTTATCATCCGTAGTTCGTCAACTCGCTCAGTCCACTCCAGCTCCAAAGCAATAATGTTAAATCCCTGGCGTGTATTAGAGGTTTATTACTCGAGAGGTTCAGAGCTATCTTGGGACTTAGAGGCTGAGATAAGACCACTAGCGAAGCGCGGATTACGTAACCGTAATTGGTTGGGGAACCGTCTCCGGCCACCTACGGCACGGTCCGCACCCGAGAGCCACGGCAGATCCGCCCGCTGAAAGGGGCAAATTTAGCGAGGTGTCACATCTCTGTTCGACATCTTCAGGAGTTTTCATATGATGATTCTAATGAGGGCTTCCCAAGAATTCACCGGTCTGTTATATATACACTTGGTTGACTGACAAGAGCCTCATACCAAGCTGACTCCCAGCTGGTTGTGCCTCTGATGAACTCCAAGCCTTGCTACACTCATCTAGCTAGCTCATCTTACAGGCAGCTAAAGGAAGGCTCGAAGTAGCTGTACATCGTATGTACACAGGACAAGAGTTGGCAAGGTGACATTTTTCTCATTGTTTTCTTTCATGACAAGGCTTTGATTCGGAACCCCCTCATGCATGATTCAGTTGGGCAGACGGCACCAACCATGGCATGCATACCAGCAAAAAGAAATACTATGCATGTTGAACATGGAACTCGTTAAGAGTGACGAAGCGACATAACCGGGCAAAATGCTACTGTTCAACTCCCGTCTAGGTGGTAAATTTCTGGAACATACATGATGATGTAGGTAGGCCAACCAATAGTGCCCTTGCAAAATATCACAGTTGCCAGGGTTTTAACCAAGGGACAGAACGCAGGCGCATTTGAAACGCAGCTTATAAAACAAGCCTGATATAGGAAACGAGAATAATATGTATTGTCACTCTCTATTTTCTACACTAGGAAAAGCTAACTGATTTTAAGCTCTGTGCTCCACACTTGCAGATACCTCCACGCTGCAGCTTACCACGATGAGGTTGGCAAATGCAGCGCATGGATCGCGATGCGGGTCATTCCATGCATTACTGGGGCTTGCAGCCTCTTTGGGGACTCTTGCAGACGCACCGCCACGAATGCTTGTGGGAAGAAGCAATGCTACTGGCCCATGCACAGGCTAAGGGCGTTGGTGAGGTCTGCAGTTCTTCCCTTTTGAGCCAACTTAGATGGGATCTCCGGCCCCCCTCTGCTGCATGCGCATGGTGGTTCGAACTGGTGACGTAGATCCAAGAGAGATGAGCTTCCGGTATTGGTTAACCAAGCGAAACCGGCACCGTAGGAGCTTGTCCATTGCTACTTGTATTTACACGCTGGCAAGTCGCTGTTGAAAATGCCCCTAGGGACCCGATAAATATTGCCGGTCTCTTCGCTGACACCGGCTTCGGCTGCTCTTGTCACGAAGTCAAACCCGGTGTTCCCACTAATCACAATGGTCAAGTTTTGGTCCCATGCCAACCGCAAATTCTCGTATTAGCAACATTGGGGTTGGGTCCCGCGAAAGGCATCCAACATTTAGATCACATATGCGGCCCACTTCTCCATTATCAACATGATTTACAGGGAACAGAGACTTCTGGTTCTCAGAAACACAGAATTCGCAAAGGCCAAGCACATGGAGTAACATTCCTGGGGAAATATTAGGGGTGAAAAAATATATTTGTCAGTTGATCAAGTGCCTGGTACTTTGATATAATCGTTTGTCATGGACGTGCTTAACCTCAGACATCCTCATCATTATGCATCCCTCCCTGCCGGTATGTCTATTGAAAGCTGAAGCCCAACCCTTTCCCCCCATTATTGCCCATTACAACCCTATCCCATGTACATATTTACCGATATAACTGAAGGCTTCCCTAGACGCAGATCAGGGGTAACTCTGGCCAGGAAAACTTATAAGCTTGACTAGATGTGCAGGAAAGGCTGTCTAGGGTTATGACAAAACTTTACATTTTACTTTCGCCATCGAAAGCCATTCACATGCATTCCCCGCCAAATCCTGTGGAAAACTAGTAATCGTACAAACAAGAAAAAAGAATTGACCTCCAAAGTCCACGTTTGTGGAATCCCTGTTTCCCACACTGCACATGAGTTCTCCGTGGGGCCTTAATACACACTTGTTCCGGGAGTGACTCGACAATTGTGGGATAGTTCCAATGTTCGAGCAAGGATTATTGAAATTATCCTTGCTACAGATGGGGATGTATTTTTTAGTTGGAGACTCATGTCTTTGATGATGAGCATGCATGTAACTAATAAATTTAACAATTGCTCCTTTGAATAAAAACTCCAGTTTCCTTTTCAAAGAATCCTCGAGAAGTGAGCAGGGCTTACTCCCTTGTCTGACTAGTCTGAGCATCCCTCTTTAGTTCAAGGAATATGTTACTGCTTTACAACCACAGGAATCTAGATTTGTAATTGAACAAACTAGCCAAATGTACTCTGTAGAGGCTGATGATTAGTTAGTGTGGGGATTAAGCACACATTCAAAGGAGCGTGCAGATCAAAGTATTGCCATTATTATTTGTATGTCCTCCATACGACACGCAGTTTTGTGTGCATGGTATATTGCGACCACACCCCTCTTCAGGTGACTCTTGGTGAGGAACACACCAGCTAGTCAAACACTTCTCCAATCATCTCCCGTGCAAAGACCGCCCGAAGCCAGAGCTATTGTTGTCCAGCCTCGGGCCGGTGACGGATCGCGACCGCCAACTAGTTAGGCCCTTGAAGGATGCCGCACGGTGCTCCAGCGTCATCTCCATTCTTATCCAGTAATCCACATGTTGGAGTTCTATCCTTGCACTGGGATGGTGTCAGCATTCATCTTGTATTGAGTCTTTTGGAGTTGAGGTTGCGGGGTTGGGGAACCAAAGGAACATCAATAAATGGCAATAAGAGGCAAATAATAAGGGATAAGACCATGGACTCGTCTAAATATCGAATGAACAGCTTTTAGCATCAACCTGTTAACTACCAGAGTTAGGTGACCGGCAGTTGGTAGATACTGCAGCCAACAGTCACACCTCTCCTCACAAGTGAGACTATGGCACAGTTACATTCAATGCCTACGTGAAAGTATTGTCCACAGAATTGAATCGGGCACTTTACTCTCTTGTGTTGTCAAAGTCCCTGGTTTGGGTCTCTGCGAATGGGATATTTTGTGATACCACAAACACACACGCCCACATACTTTGTACCCATTGAGATTGGGCCCTCTGAGCTCCTTAGGCCGCCTATCATCAATTCAGTGGGGTTGGGCAACTTTTGAAGACTGTGTGGTCTTCATGGATGGTCTGGTGTCTATAGTGCTTGCTGAAGAACATACTGAATTTTCGTGATTCCCCTGGAGCAGACTCCTGTTCCCCAAACCAAGCCTTTTGGGGATGATCTCCTTGGTGACGCAAGCCTAAACTTGCCGTTACTGGCGGCAACTTAGCATGAAACCAGAACAGGGGGAGTTACGTCCTTAGCCGTGACCCGAGGTGGATACCCTCTGCCGGGCTTGAAAATGGAAACGTGTCTGTTCTCGAAGGTCGAAGAGGACTCCACACTGCATTGAATATATAAATTGAGCACCGATGACGGCGAGATGATGATGATCATCGGAATTGTCAACCCCGAGTACCACTCTTCCGCAACTTGCAAGTTGAAGCCCCGACTGCCAGCTGGCTAAGGGCGTGTTCTCAACTCCAAACTCAAGCTACCGCCCCGCTTGCCAACGATTTTTATTCTCCCGCACGGAAGATCTCCACCACTAGGACACCTAAACCAATAGCAATACTGTGGTGATGATACGCCACGCCCTCATGACGGCGCCTGGTCAACAACACCTTTCAGGCTATCTCCGCAGCAAGAAATCATAACCATAATATTATCCGCGATATTTTTGGGCACCCAACTTGAAGCACGTTGCGCCATGTTTCGGTACTACCTGGGCGCAAACTTACTATATAGTGCACAACATTACGGCGCTGCCATCTACACTTCCCCCAACGTTTTCCATTTTCTTTGTTCCAAGCTTAAAGGTAGGTGGAGGGCGGAGGATATCCTGCAAGGCCATTCGAATTTTTCCTTTCTATGCCATCTCGTTCCTCGTTTTCAAGGGGTTGGGCCTACTCGCCTATGGCATTTACCGGCGTATCGTGCACTATCACAATCTGGGCCCTCCCCATCCACAGGCCCAATCCCAAACATATTTGTATTCAGACTCGAGAGCTAATTCTGCAAGAACAAAATTCAGGGGAAAAAATTAACAATTCTGGTTTCCCACCGCCTCGGGCTGCTACTACTCCTACCGCTTGCGCCAGCCAGCGTCTCACCAAATAACCCCGGACATCTTCTGACCGCCACCTTCCGCTCCCCTGCGTTCGTTGAGAACGAATCATCCATTGTTGACACTGCTTGAGCTCCGGTCAGGGCCGATAGATCCGTTTTATAAAGGGGAAGCCATGTCGGGCTTTTAGAACCTCAGTGCTACCAAAGCCGCTGTTTAGAATGTTTTCCAGAGGAGATAATGGGCAAGCAGGATAGCACTGGAACTTCTAAACCATCTCCCGGAACTGTTGTTTTGGGCTTTTCTGATTTCTGACCCTATCCAAATATAGAGCAGGTAGACAAAGAGTTCAACGGCTGTGCCTAATCAATCTTGGTGGCTGTGGTGCAACAATGAATTATTCCTGATTTCGCGGTTTCACGCGTGGTAGCTTCACCGTTGGGCCACTCGGAGGCTCTATTTTTTGCCCGTCGTTACGATGTCGTATGAGGTTTCTTTATTTTTCGGCCCCTAGTTACTGGCTCGAAATTGTCCTGCGCATGCATAAGAAAGTACGCCAGTCAAAGACAAATAATTATCATCCTAGGTCCAATTGCCCGAAAGCATGATAGACCGGTGACAAGCTCATCGCTCGGTGGCTCCTCAGTACACATATTTTTTATCCTTGTCGTACCTTCTAATGTCAATTCTCGCTAGTGCACCACCCTGGTCATCGCTCCCTGTATGTGACTGCATCTGGAAGTCCCTAGATCCACGCTTCTCGAAGAGACAAGGGGGTTTGGTTAGTCTAATATTACATGCATAATTTACCACAGTGTGTAGGGAACCAGATAAAAAAAAACGTTGACGAGCATCAACCAGAGGGAATACATGGTTGAAAGCAACTAAACACGGATGATTTTACGAAGAAAAATACAAAATTTTCAATTGAATTTCCCTTTGTACATACATGTTGGGGATCTAGATTGTTCGTATGGATTCGGTGCCCGTATGCAACTTCCGATGTGAGAATTGCAATGTAAAACGTTTATTCGGAGAGTGCCCTAGCTCCCCACCCTGGTTTCTTTATATCCCGCCCCTACACGCTCTCTCTGGCCCATTGAGCTTTTATTTATTCGCAATTCCTCCCGGAATCTCTCCTGCTGTCTTAATCCTCCGTCCTACTCCTCATCTTTTCGCTCAATACTCAGTGGTGGTCACCGCTGACAGTCGTTTCCACTGCCAGACTCCCTATCCTCAATACTCCCTTATAGCTTCCTTCTTACTCTTCAACCACTCTTCCCTCTCTAATAAACTGTCTCCTTCTTTCTTTCTTTGGCGGTATTGTGTCAATTGTTCGCAATAGATACCCTTTGAAACGTTTAGAAACGAGCTCGAGCTTTATCCCTCCGTGATGGCATTTGACTATCCATATCTGCTCTCATTTAAAATACTATTGTTAGTGTCACCCTATCTTACCGATTGCTTACTCGTCTATCACCAAATCTGCCTCTGAGACTTCCCCTTGAAAGTACACTCACATCTGTGCAACAGTGCCTACCGGTATCTCCGCTTGGTGGTCAACCTAATTGCGTTCTGGACGTTTCGTCCAATTCCTCCACCCGAAAATCCGGCCCTAACCTCTCAAGATGCTACGGTCATTATACCTTCTCTCCAGGGATGCGGAGAGGAGTTGGAGGATACGATCCGGACAATACTGGCAAACGAGCCGTATCAAATCTTCCTCGTTACAATTGACGCAAATAGGAGAAATGCTGAGAGAATGTTGAAGAACATGCCTGCCTCAAAGACAAGAATCCAACTGCTTAGCATCCCCAAACCCAATAAAAGGCGACAGATGGCTTGCGCGATTCCTAAGGTTACTACCGAAATAACCGTTTTCGTGGACGACGATGTTACTTGGCCAAAGAGAGAGCTACCTTGGCTGCTTGCACCTTTTGAGAAGGACCCTATATACGGTGGTGTGGTAACCTGCCAGCGCCTACGACGAGCAAACGCTCCTCTGTTTTCGATGCAGCGAATGTGGGACTTCCTCGGTGCCTTGTATCTCGAACGCCGGAATTTCGACTGTGCGGCAACTACCCATGTGGACGGTGGGATGCCTTGTCTATCCGGCCGGACCGTTGCGTACCGAACCAAAATTCTACAGGATCGAGAATTCACCGTGGGCTTTACCAACGAGGAGTGGTGGTTCGGTAAATACGAGCTGAACGCGGACGACGACAATTTCCTGTCTCGCTGGATGGTCACACACGGGTGGGAAACGTATTTCCAGTACCACCCCGAGGTGGAAATCCAGACCACCCTCGAAGACAATTCTAAGTTCTTGAAGCAGTGCGTGAGATGGTCACGAAGCAACTGGCGCAGCAATCTGACCACTCTTTTCCAGGAGCGGGTCGTCTGGTTGTAAGTAATCCCCCCATTTATTTTCGGCAATTGCCTCCTTCGTGTTTCCAATCGATCTGCCACAACACACATCTTGTTGTTCTCGCCATTCCATTCCACTAGAACCTTGCAACAGCTTCTTTTTTTTGCCTGCCAGACTCTCCAACTTCTACCCCTCATTTATTTTCCAGCTTCCCTTTTTACTCCCCACGTTACTTTTTTTCCATGCCTTGCATTCCGCTTTACGTACGCACTTATGTTTGCTTTTTCTTGATCCTCTTTTCTTTTTCCTTTGGCGTGAGGATCTAATCCTAGCCCCGGCAAATCGCGCAATCAAAGTCTTGGCAGACTATGGAGCTGCCGACTTAGGCTTAGCCATCCCTGTTCCCTGTCCAATACATGATAGTTCATGGAGCTGCGAGGCTAACACCAAGGGGTCCGTGTTGACACCGTTTAGCCGCCAACCGTGGAGCACCTATGCTGTTTTCCTCACCACCCTTTCGCCTCCAGCCCTCGTTGGAGATGTCGCTCTTGTGGTCCTCTGTTACAACGGCACCCAGTCATGGGAAGCGGAGTCTCGCTGGCTGATCCTCGAATCGTTGCTGGTGTGGATGTTCGTCAGCAAGTTTATTAAGCTTCTTGGTCATTACATCCGGTATCCCTCCGATTTTATGCTCTTGCTGGTCTCGATATTATTTGGCTATTTCCATGGCCTAATCAAACTATATGCAGCTTGCACTCTCAATGTGGTAAGTTCGGTCTTTCGTTCAAGCCTCGTGAAATTCTCTTCGTGGTTGTTAGCACATCCAAGCAAAGCAAGGGTGCGTTTGCCTAGGCCGTCGGAGGTACATTCCTCTTTTACATGATGTTACTTTTAGGGTTCTAGCCCCTCTGCCCCACAGACCTAAGTCTCCATCCCCATCCGCTTTGTACCCTCCATTCTCCCCAATACCCACATCCCATTCGTTCCAAAATCATATTTTGTGACCTTGGGCGGGCGGGCAAGCTCTGTGCTTGCTGAATCATGACCACTGTTTGGACAACCTCCTGCTTCTGATCACACATCCCACACATGCTTGTGCCAAATCGCGCATCAAATCCCCTTTTATTTCGCTTGCCTTCATTAGCTGCTGACTAACATGCCGCGTTTCTACTCGCTAGACTACTTGGGGTAGCCGTGAGGGAGCAGATGCCAGTGACACAGACCGCATGCGAGAAAAGCCCGAGGACAAGGAATTCTTCGAAAGCAAACCGTTGCTAGGATCTTCAAGTCAACTGAAATAACTTCTCCAATACACTCTGCCTCATGATTGGCCAGGATTTGCATTTAGTTATCGTACCCAGTGTTTTGCGGAACTATGATGCTTCGACGACTTTATGACTTTCGCATATTATTTTCTCCACTACTAAACCCACCTGCTCTCCTATCTCGACACCCCTCAACCCAACCCACCTCGGCCAATGCATGAAGCCAAATGGGGTAACCGACGGCGTCTCCTTCGGGGTCCAAGAGTATGAAACCCCAGCCGTCCAAGGTCCAACCCTTCCCTGTACATTTTTGCGACGAGCAACTCGAATTTTCGCAGCTTTCGTTCGGAACATTGGACCGTTAGTTACAACGAATCCATGTATTTCCACATAATCACTAATTGACCCGGAGACCGTGAGCTTCGGAGCCTTCTGCACTAAGCTCTTGTGCTGTCTTTCCGACACCTATTACTGTGTCTTTACTTTTTGGGTTTCGAGCACTTCTCTTTGGACTATGAATATGTGTCTAATGAACTTGGGGTGGTTCTGACAAAACTAATAAGCTTCTGGTGGGAGTGAAACACAGAACAACTGACATATTTGGGATTACAGAACCAATACTTTATGTTTTGATTTAGAAGAAGGGGGTTTCTGTGGACAAAGAAATCTGTGATGACTCGGCTTACATATTTGAGCTAGATTGCATTTTTTTTTCTTTGTGTTTGCAGAGGTTGACAGTCAGAGGGGCAGCAAAATGGGTCTATTTTATCACTTTTCTTGTTTTCTTTGGCGGGTTTGATTTTCCAGTCTCTTTCGGTATAAAAAGTTGATGTCCAATTTTTTTTCAAATTTCTATCCCCGGCTTCTTTTTTTCCCTTACCTTTTTCTTCCTTCTTTTTTCATTTTTCAATTTTTTTGATAACTGATTTTTTGTTTTAACTTTATTTCCTTCTTTTCTGGTTTGTTTTTCTCTCCAAAAGTTTTCAAGTGCTTTTTGTGTGTTAAAATTTGTACTGCTACCCCTTTCTTTATCTTTTTTGATTTCTGTTACATGCTTTCCTTGGGCTAGAAATTTTTGTTTTGCAAGTCAGCATGCTGGTTTTCCATCTTCAAAAAGTCTAATAATGTGCTAGGCTTATATTTGCATTAATAACAAGCTGATTTTGAGGGTTATAAAGGATTCTACTAATCAGTGACCAAGCAACAATATGGGGTAGATGAGGGCTATGAGTAGGATCTTGATGTAGTTTTCTATCTCCTTGAGCATGTGGTTTTTTTATTCCATTTTTTTTATGCCTTCCTTTTATTTCAAACAGATGAACTTCGCATCTTTCGTCTCTTTATCATCGGTAAGCTCGAAATATTATGTACCTCTCTGCTTTGTCCTCCCCTTGATAATATTGCAATTAAGCTCTCATGGATGATGGAAAATTTTCCTTCCGATTTTCTCCTCTCATCAGAGGGGGGTGTGGAGAAAGACCACAAAGCCCGTGCAGCTGTATATATACAAGATTTTTCGTGCTATGGAGAGTTTATATCCAGCTCAAAAAGAAGCCAAATGTGGGTCCACACTTGGGGGTATCTCTACCTATGAGAGCTGGATATAAGGTTTTGATTAG
This sequence comes from Polytolypa hystricis UAMH7299, assembly GCA_002573605.1. Classification (NCBI taxonomy): domain Eukaryota; kingdom Fungi; phylum Ascomycota; class Eurotiomycetes; order Onygenales; genus Polytolypa; species Polytolypa hystricis. The sequence continues at coordinate 19,543 of PDNA01000069.1, read as the reverse complement.
TGTGGCTTAACTTGGGGGATAGTATTTGCGATGCCCCTGTATATTCTTGCTTGGAAAATATGGTATGTTCATACTGGTAATATCATTCTGCGCGCAACAAAGCCGTAGTAGGTATATGTATGCTTGCATGTATTGTGTCGTCAGCCGAGGGGGAAATATGAATGAGTATTAGGGGAAAAAGAAAAGAAATGGAAAAGGAACTTTTGAGACATAGAGAAAAATAACAGGAATTTCATGCCGTAGGTATGACAATTGCCCAGATCCAAGCTTAATGGACAAAAGAGTCAGCTAAAATCGCATTTTTGGCAACTGCCGACATAAGCTCAAGGGTATGTGCCTGCTCTTTCATTGACAAATGGAACCCATGCCTGCAAACATGGGCCCAACACGGGTATTTTTCTTTTTGCTGGTGTTCTAGACACAGTAGGGCAGGGGCCTTGGGGGACGGGAAGGAGCTTTTCCTAGGTTCCTTCGCAATGTGTGTGCAGCTTTTCTTTTCTTTTCTTTTTCCGTTCTTTCTTATTCTGGCCAGTGAGATTCGGGCGCGAGCGGCACTGTGCCCCATGTCAGATGCGCCTGGGACACCTACCTGGTGCCAACCTTGTATTCTAGGAAACGGGGATGCGCGTATGCATAAGATCGTCTCTTCATGCAGGTTGTGTGCCGTGCGTCCTGGCCTGGGATTGGGGACGAAGAGAGGGCCCCAAAGCCCACGCCGCACAATGCAGACCTGCATGGGGCCGTCTATGCGGCCTGTGGTACATGCAAGTGGTCCGATGCAGGGCAAATCCATGGCTTTCCTTCCCGCCCATGGGTTGAAACATGCCTCATGTGTTGCACGAAATGGCTGCAACCCGTTTGGACAGTTCCGCTCCATCCACTCGGGAAATTGCCGTAGTATGGGTATTGCTGGAGCTGTTTATTTATTTATTTCCGTTCCTGTTCCTGGTAGGCGGAAGAGAGAGAGGGGATTGACCTATCAGATCGTATATACCAGCCCGAACGAATGCTTGTCTGCAAATGTATGCAAGCTAATTCAAAACCCATAAAGGGAAAACAGATCCATGATATGGGAATACCCGGTCCCGCGGGTTTGAAGAAAAGAAAAAATAAACGGTGTAGATACTCCGGTAGAACCCTTCAGGTATTTTGGCCCAAACCCATGGATCATATGTAGAATGGTCTCAGCATTCTTGTCTCAACGCACACGGAATCATCCAAAGCTGTTTCTCTGCTTGCATTAGACCTGTTGCCGGAACACGTGTTCATGGAGGATTATATCATGGATAAATCTGCACAAATAAGCCGAAGAGCCACGTGTCTGTGCGTCTTTAAGCATAGGACGGGATGCACTCTTGAGACACGGCCCGCGAAGGCAAGAGCAAATTGTATGTATGTACATACATGTACAAAACAGACACACACGTACACACGCACTCGGGGTGTATACATGTATTGTTCCCTGGTATAATGGCAACATACCTGAGGCGGGCACAATTGTTTTATATCATATCAAACAAAGCACATGCATTCTGTGGCAAAAATTTCGCACAGCTAAACGCTTTAGATGTCGCAGCTACGCGGTATGTGTACATATGTAGCAGATCATGCAAGCAATTTCTTGCTTCGTACCAGGTTAGAAAGACACTCAAAGACATACCTGGAGGCCCCAAGCCATTGAGCCTAATAATATCAACATTCCAGATGCATAACAATGCAGTCTGGCTTCAAGCTGTTTGGAATGTCCTCTTCCTTGTGTAAGGAGTTGAATATGTAAAGAGGCCGTTGTAGAGGCAGAGGTAGAGTTTTGTAACTTCACTCACCGGGAACCAGCCACAGACTATAACATGTGACACGGCGTGGATTTACACCCCTGCTCCACAGCATCTTTGACACACTCTGGAATCACTGCACTTGTTAATAGAGGTGCTGTGTGCCTGGCCTGTATAACTATACATCTCTGTTTCTTAAGAGCTTTGGCTGTATGTGTACAAGTATTATACTAAACAGAAACGGAGTGCGATAGGAAATATGTAACATGCCACCTAAAAGTTCCAACGTGTCAATGATAGAAGAGAGAATCCAGGGAACCACCCAGAAAAGGATATCGCCTGTGAAGCCAGATAGATAGGGATCACACAGCTGGAGGCATCCATTTCCAACCAGCAGGATCAAAACAGACTTCAAATTCAACTCCCCCAAATAGCCCAAGTGCACCATACAAGTCGAAATTGCCCTCCAAACCCTCCACATCCCCAGCCTCCTCGTCAACTTCTTCATGAAGATCCCAGCTCCCCGTCTGCTCACCATTCCGGGTGAGAAATATTTCCACAGCGAGTCTTGGCGACTGGCCCGGTACTTGGAATTTTTGTAGCTCTTCTTCATCGGGGAGAGAGAACTTCATTCCCAAGCCGATCGTTTCGCCAATCTTAAACCTAGTCGTGAACTCTCGACCACCCCAGGTGTCGTTAACAAACCTACACCCATCGTCGGAAAAGACGCCCACACTACCCCTTTCCCAACCGGGAGATCTGAAAGACGGATACGGCTGAGCCGCGAATCCAATCGAGAACCCGCTCTCGTCGTCCTCACGTCCCCCATGTTGGCCCACGAACTTCACTTCAAAGTATACAATCTTAGTTCTTTCGGTGAGTAGCGGTGAATCTTCTGCGGCGAAATATATGGGCAGTCCCGTAAGTAGCAGACAGTCCTTGTTGTAGTCACCAGTGCGTCCTTTCCATCTCCCCCGGCCCACAACGTCCAATTCCCCGGTATACCGTGGAGGCTTGACGGGTCGGATATCGCTGCTTTGCACGCAGTCGTAGACTGCGGGAGAGGGTTTGCACGGGTTCCAGAGAGGGTTATTATCGCAAAAGTTATGTGCGAGGTCGGCATCTTCAGTAGATGCGTTGCCTGTATTCGAGTCGAGATAGCCTCCGACAGGAGGTGGGGGGAAAAGTGCAGTGTCGGGAACAGCTTCTTCCCAGTTGTGATACGGGGGTGGATTGTCCAGTGGCAGCTGATTCTGGTATCCCGGAGGTGGCCCAGGAGGAGGAGCGTACGAGTGAGTAGCAGCCGGATTAGGTTGATGGCTAGGAGGCGGGCCCGGCGGAGGCGCCCATGTTCTATCTGACATTATGCCCGTACTTGGCCCCGAAAAACTTGCACCCGTCGTGTCAGGATCGAAAACCCTCCGTTTCTCTTCTGCAGTGGAGAGATCAGCCGGGTTGGTATGAAATGGTTGGTGTTGGTGTTGGTGTTGATGTTCTAGGGGCGATTTGGATGGGACAGCAGGCTTTTTCGACTGATATTTCGAGTCCTTGCTTATCTCAACCGGTCGGTTTGGTATAGGATGCGCATCTTCGTCGCTTTTCGAACCGCAACAGTAAAGTGGCATGGTTTTGTTTTTTTAATAGTTGTGGATTCTGTGGGTTTGACGGAATTTTCAGAGTAGATCAGTTGGGTGCGGGAGTGAGATGGGTTTCTGCGAGAGATAGTGGAATTCCTGCAGTAGCTCTTCTTATATATGGTAGAAAGATGACAAGCATGGAATTAAAAAAATCCTTTCTGGTAACTATGCTCAAAGCTGGATAATGGCTGCTACAACCTTCAAAGTTCACAGCAATGGATTGGAGTGGTACCCAGCAGAGAAAGGCAGCTTCAAAAGAGCAACTTGGAACAATTTCATATGTGACTAGAAACTTATGTTAAACAAAGAGAAGCCTCAAGCCAGGTATCATGCTGTTTGTTGAAAGAGTTGAGTCCATTCAGCCATCCATGCCGGGATGTGATATCATTGCTGCAAGACGCTAAACAAAGGTAGTAGTTTGCTGGGGGGCAAAAGTGGAAATGCAAGGACGTGGCTGTGCAAAGTTCTAGAATAATAGTTGGAATCCTAGCTCCATTTTTTATTTGCATAGACTTCAGCTAAATAAGTTGCTTATATGTTGTAAGTTTGCGCAGTCTGGCAATTTTCCTGCTAGGTTCCTGTTCCTCTTGGCAAATTCATTCGACTTTTCTACTCCGGAACTTAAAATTGCCTTGATAAAGTAATCGTGTTAACAGGTATGTATGTGCTTACATGGAATCTTGGAGGAATAAAACCATCATAACTTCATTGAAAACTTTAACATCTATATTACTGCCGCCCATGATATCAAACTCAAGATGCTGCAAGAGCCTCATGATTGTTTAGGCTGTCGGATTCGTTGCTGATAGATCGTTGTACTCGTACACAATAAATCCAAAAACAAAAAAGAAAGAAAGAAACGCCTCATTAACATGCCTCATTAACAATTCGTCGCATCACGCGGTCCACTTGCAGAGCTCAGGTTCTCGCAAGAGGGATAAAAGAATGCAGCCACAGCAATCATCACATATGCCGATATCAACAGCGCACCCTCAAGATAATTGGTTCTCCCATCTAGGACCAAATAGCTAACTATAAAGGTAGACACGAACAACGAAGCGGTCTCGAAAAGGCTAAAGTGAAGCGACATGTTCGTATTCAGGCACCAACCTAGCAAGACGATTAGGGGCGTCACAAAAATCGCGATTTGGATACTGCTCCCCAGCGCGATGCCAATGGCCAGGTCCATTTTGTTTTTGCCTGCGACGGTTACGGCGGTAATGTGCTCGGCTGCATTGCCGACAATGGGCAATATAACCAAGCCAATAAAGACCTGGCTTACTCCCGTGCTTTCAACGAGATAATCGATGCTCTCGACAAGGAACTCTGCGCAAACTGCCACTAGGCCGGTGCATACAACCAAAAGGATCACCGACGAGACGCGCGAGAGTGATTGTTTTGCACGGGGGTCGTCACTGTCGTCGGATTGGTTTTGTGCCTGTATGAGTGGTATAATATACGGCATAGGCTGGAATGGTCGTATTATGGAAGGGGGAGGAAGTGGGCTGGGGAAACGATCAGGCATAGAGGTGGTTCGGCGAAGGACGGGGCGGCTCCTGCTTGGTTCTGCAGCGGAATTTGGTAGTTCTGCACGGGGGCGATCTTGGGCCTGAGATAAGAAGCTACGACCTGAAAACATACGGGGCCTCACAGCATTGGAGGAAATGGTGCTGAAATTAAGAGGAATCCTCGATTGGCCTTCCATAGCGCCATCATTCTGAGGAGCAAATTCCACACGCCGCTCAGCTTGTATATCTGGAGGATCTAACATGGAGTCCTGAGCCAAATCAGCGGCTACGGTGGGGTCGTTGGCCTGTGCAACATCTTGATCCTCTGGCTTGGGTCGATCCTCTTTTTTGTGACGTCTTTTTTCGTGTTTCTGTTTCTGTTTCTTTTTAGATGTCGAGTCCTCCTTGCTAAAGTCCCTTGACACAACACCAGCTTGGCCTGCAGAAGACTGGCGGGCAATGCGCGCCTCATCTGTATCCGCTTCATCTCCACTCGCCACGATATCAACATCGTCCGTAGGATGGCGGCTACCCAGGGAAGATGGATCTGTGGCTTGTGTAGCCCTGGTACGCGGGTTTCGAGAGGTGGTACTAGATTTACGGTGCTTCCGCCTTCTCAGGGCTTTCTTGAAGCGGTTCGCATTTCGATGAGACCCGGACGTCACATCAGTATCGCTACTCTCTCTGGAAGTGCTAGATTCAGATATGGGAGACGAATTTAATACACCCGCAAGCACTCCAGGGTGCGACTCCTCGTCAATCCTGTGCTGTGGTGTACTTTCGTAGATATAAGCGTGCGATTTCAGCTGGAACAACAGATATAGGACATAAACCAGGAGAAGGATCTGGTAGGAAATTAGACCTAGTCAATATATAAATTGGAAAAAGCAACTTACAACACTCGTTCCACGGCTCACTTTCACGACAAGGGCATCCGCAATTTCGACATTGCTAAATGATGCATGGAAAGCCGTCTATCGCATGGAAGTTGTGTTAGCCTCCTTGATCAAAATCATGCTATATTGAATGCGTGACAAAGTATTGGCAAGGAGACATTCGATACTTACAGGCAAAAGAAGACTCATGACGCTAAGACTCAGGAGGGAGGCACTCATTTGTGTAATCATTGGATTATACAACTGTAGAAAAACATGTCAACATTCGCAACTCGAACAAGGTCCGCTGGCATAAAATACCTGTTCGCGAAACCGGAGACCACCAAATAGGAAACACATTCCCAGAATCAAGAGAAGATTCGAAAGGATGGAGCCGAGTATTGAAGCTTGAACAATACGTACTTCTTTCTAGAAATCATATGCGTTAGTATGTATATCATAGTAGGATAAGAAGGAGATAAGTTTCAAGACCCACCGCTACGAGCGCAATGCTATTATTTCATAAATTGTAAGTCATCAAAATATTCAAATATGTACATACATACGAATGGGGAAACGGCGAAAAGCCACTTAGATCCTGTGGAAAAGAGGAGGCAAAGGTTTAATCGCTTATAGTATCTTGGCGCCACTTACATGCTAGACAGACATCAGTTAGCAAATCGTAAAAGGATAGTAGTAAATGTCAAACATACAAAATGATTAGCTCAACTGCGTTACCAAATGTAACATTTAGGAGAGCCCCAATTTTATCCCCTAGCTTGCTTGCAACGTTTTCAGTTGCAAATCCAAGAAGAGATGCCAGGGGAATAATCGCCACAGCATTTATGGAGAACACCACAGTTGGCGAAATCGAACTGTTGTGTCCCTGGCTTCGATTAATCGCGCCCAGGATGATACCAAGGGGCACAAAAACCAAGAGGCAGTTGATCCATCTTGAAAGAAGGATAAGTTTAGCAGCGTTGTATATTCTAGCGCCCAAAGGGCCTTTCATCTCTGGCTCTCCTGCGGAATCACCATTCTCGTTATGTGATGGAGATGCTGGTCGCGAAGTAGTACTTGGGTCCGCGGCGCTGGTGATGTGCGCGCTCCCACTACGAACTTCGGACTTGACGTGACTCGTGCCATCTTGCGTCTGGTCGTTATTAGAACAAACAGGATTCAACCCAGAAAAAACAGGAAGTCGATTAGTTAGCGGGAGGGAGTCCTTCCCATCAGTATTGCCGCTCCGAAGCCAACTGCGAATTCGCTTTGAAAGGGGAGAGCTATCCGGGGGTTCGTTCATCGAGGAGCTGGAGGTGAGCCTCTGAGATGGCAACAGATAAAACAAGAGCACAAGAAATGAAGGTATATATGAAACACCGGATGTGTAGTGGACAAGAAGGAGACGTGGGCTGATACTGTGTATATATTTAAGATTTCTGTGTGCAAAAAGGACCTGCGTTGACAGGCTTGTGTGACTTGCAGCTGGGAGACACGCTAGTATACTAGGCTTAGTGGGGGGGAGCATGATGTCATTGCTGAAAAAGGCACACAAAGATGATAAGGATGCTTTCTTGAAGCTTTGAGTCAACCTTTGTGGCCATCGATCTAAGTTGCGTAAGTTGCTCTTGGGCGCAAGCAGTGGTTGCATGGGCCCTACAACGGGCTGCAGCGGGAAGTATCCATATTACGATGGACAGTTTCGTGCACGTTCCAGAAGAGCCGGTATGCTGCGGCAAGAATACCACTGTTTACTTAGTAGTACCTAGTACCTTATCTTCGGAAAACTGTATCCTGCAGTGGTTGTTGAGGTATCTTGTTCCAATTTGAGATCGAAGAAAGAAACGGTCGAACAGAGTCAAAGGAAGCCACTGCACCTTTTGAACGCATGGGGATAAAGCCATATATCGAATGATGTGCCCGCAAAAACGCCCATAGATACTATGTAGTTGCGTACGATGTATGTATGCACGTACATACCATCGCCATCCCACGCTGTTGTAGACGATATGCTCCGTACAAACATAATCCATGAAGATACTGCTGAATCTAATTATAGCACCGGCTAAAGAAGCATCTTGGAAGCAAACTTGGACATGTTCTTCGCTTTCTCCCTGCCAAATATATGCGGATCTTGAATGTTCTCTCTACCAAGAGGCGATCCCCTTCAAGGTTGTGGCTTTCCGCTGGCATTGATCTCTTCGATACGCTTTCTCTTTGCCTCTCGATCTCGCGTCCTAGCCAACCACTAGAACGCTGCCAAGCGATTTATGACTTGGTGTCTTCTGGGCTCTTCAAGTCCTGCATCTGCCATCCAATAAAGTAACAGTTTTCTTTGATCCAGATGCGCATATCGAAATAAAATGCACCTATGATTTTAGCTGAGCATTATTCCTTCCCCCCGTGGCAAACTTGCAATCTGAGACATTTGAAACACAACACGCATCTCGGCTGATGGGAGAATATGGCCCTGCTTCAACCTTGAGACTTGCTCAGACATAGCTTATTGTTCCTGAACTGAAAGAAACCCAACACAAAACTGTGATATATGCCTGTCTGGTGTTTCACATGGTGTCTGAGTCGAATCCTCCATCCTTATTAGCTTTCTTACTTTACTTTTGTTAGGCTTATGGTCTCTCTATTCCTCGCCCCGAGCAACAACGAAGGTGTTGTGAAGTTCATTGTGGCAAGAGATTGAATGATTCTCCTTGTTAAGACAACCCTTTCTTTCGACCTTAAGGATTTGCACTCTTTGCTGGTCTACAAAACTGCTTTACTCCTTCTGACCAACTTCACTTTTTTCTAGCTGCATCAATAGTAATCAAAGGTGGAACTCTCCAATCGCGGGGCCCGCGGAAGCAAAATACGCTCGTTATCTTTGCATGCTCCTCAAAGCACACCGTCGTTGATAATTGAGATCCCTAGAGTTTGACACTGTGCTTGATTGCTTAGTTCAAGCTTGCATTGGGGTCGGCTTAGACTTTTTGCAGTCATCGCATTCTTCGGGTGCCACTAGATCATCTCCATTTTGTCTTTCATTTGCCAGTTTGTTTATCTTTTCTCTCCTCTGTCTATTATTGTTTCCAGCATGAAGCTTTGTTTTGATTTTTAGACCTTCTTTTCTTCTTTTTTTTGATTCCCTTTTTTCATTCACTTTAGGGGGCGGGAGTCCATCGTCACTCGTTTTCGGGACCTTTTCTACACAGGAGTCTTGTCTCGGGCCTCGAATCTGTGACGGTGCCGGAAGATTTACCGTTCCTGGCTTGTTCACTGAGCGAGATAATCTTTTTCACTCAGCCGCTCCACTCCTTGTCGCGTTTTTGGGAATCCTCGACGGACTAAAAGGCATCATTAAGACCTCTCCCTATTAATGCACTAGGACATTGTTACGATCGTGGACTGGCCTGTTCCTAGCGATGGAGGTCCAACCATCGAGGGACCATCAGGCGCAGTTCGCAATTAGCTCGCAATATCATGTAAGACTACGTTGTGCCCTCTGTCAACCATTTGCTATCCGCTCACACGTCCTAGGGAAATGGAACCAGGAGCGAATCTGCAATATTTCAGGAGTTGCCTGTTATTGGGAACTCTCCCTCGCTACTTAGGGCCGGGCTAGGTGACCTCGCATTGCAACCGACCAAGAATAACGATGTTGTAGTTCACTATCCACTACAATCAGGTGCTCATCAGTATCACGGTATGGTGGCAGCAAGCGATGCTGCAGAACGTAAGGAAAATCAAGTTCAGCAACACAATGCGCAGCAGAATACGGCAACAAGTAAAGGAAATATTGTTGGATTTGGCCGTCGCCTTTCAACTCGTTCTGAAATATGTGTCTCACCATCCTGGCAGGCCGATATGGAAAGGAAACAGAGAAAGAAGGCGATGAAACGAATGGAGAAAGAGAGGAAGGAAGCCGAGAAATCATCGAAAAGTCAGTCCAAGAGAGATGATCAGGATTCGAAGCGGCAATCAAGGCGTTTGACCAAGAAGCAACCGTTGGGAAATTCTAGCAGGGCATCAAGTGTGAATAGCACTCGTCCCCAGTCCTCAAGTGCCGTCTCACTTTCTTCTCTCTGGAATAATCGTGGATCTAGAAGCAGCTCCATCGAACCCAAACCGACCAGGTCGAGACGTCAGTCATCCGACTCAACTCGCCCACCTTCATCTTTTATGCCTAGGTTCTCCGGTTTCTGGCCACAAAGGTTCACCGCTGTTATCTCTCAAAACCTGGCCGACCCCGAGAAGGAGTCTTCTGACACGGATTCAGTACCATCCCGGGTGCCTGAGCGCTCACTTCACCCCACTCGCAAACATTATAATCTACGCGCATCAGCGAAAGCCTTTGAGACAACGGCCCACGATGGTCGGAGATTTAGTTTCGACCTGTCTAAAGAACACCTACCTATGTCACAGAACTTGAACCCCCTGAGCAGTGAATGTCCTAACATTCAAGCCTTTGGGAATGCTGTCGAAGCTAACTCGTCATCTTCGAATACACGTACTTCACTTGGACTTCCAGATTCAGCGAAACCATTACCGAGCCCACCCCTTCCCCAAAATTCAAACAATATAAACAGTTCATGGTCGATTGAGCGCGACGAGCAGTCTCTAAGTGCTGAGAATACTCCTTCCCAGACTAGAGCCCGACATTCAACAGCCCGTCACAGAAACAAAACCTCATTGCCTCGAGAACGACTCGACAGTCCTATGAACGATTCCACTAACGTCTCCAAGCCTGAGAATGAAGTTCCTTCAGTCAATGATGCCCAGGTCAGAAAGGGGAAAAGGCGCAGATTGACGAAGGAGATGAAACAAGGGACCGCGGGAAAGCCCCCGAGCCGCGGCAGTAAGGAGCCAGAAGCGGACACAAATAACGAGGTGGTATCGTCAATTTCCCCTGTTGAGCCTCTTGTCATTCAGGAACCAAGGGAGGTTTCTACTCCGTTTCCTGACCTGGATCCTGCACCTTCTTCAGCTTCTACGGACGTTGATGGTGGAGCAGTTGAGACCAGTGAAACTCCTGATACGATGTCAGATATAGCCAAAGAAGAAGCCCTATCAGCTCCTCCAATTCCTCCACGGAACCGTGAAGCACGATTCAAATCCTCTCCTTTAGCTGGCCCACCTCTCAGTTCCAACATATATAACGATAAGAAAAATGAGTCGACTGACCAGGGCCCCAACGCAACAGCAATTGATGATTCAGGCGAGGCTCAGGAGCAAGTTCCCACATCCAGGAGAAGAAGAAGGTCCTCTCTACTTTCCATTTACCACAGAATGAATACTGGAAAAAAAGATAAGCGGGCCAGTTCTATTGACACAACCAAAGACAAAGAATTACAAAATCACTCAAAAGGCAAGCAACCAGCTACTTCTCCCGCTAAGGATACAAACATCCTGAAGACTGAGCCCCGTTCCAACGCTCCTAAGCTGCCTATTGAAAACGATTCGAATATTTCCTTACCTACCTCTCACCCAATCCCTCGACCAAACGGTGTTAAAACTTCGAAGCTCCGGGAATTGAATGGCACATCTTCGCTACCGGTAAATATTTTTCGTAATGGAGCTTCTTCTGGCCATCCCCTACGCAATTCAGTTACTATCGTCCAAAATATTCAACCTCGCGCGGAAGGAACTACAACAGGACGCAAGAAACTTTCAACTTCAGTGGATCTCACGGATTTGATGCCTCCGAAGCCGGCTTTCAAGCGAAATAGCACGGCGCCGACCCAGACACTTTTGAGCCCGAAACCTGAAATAGGACCATCTCAACCTGCGCGGGTGATTAGCACTACAAACATATCCAAAACACCATTTCTCCGCAGCGAATCTTCGCCTGCTTTCCCGAATAGTATCCGCGACGTGAACGCTGACACGGAAGCCGATGTCGATACTCGCCCCTCTTCGCCCAGCATACATAGCATGTTTGGCTCCAGTGGCTCGCCTTCTATTCGTGGGCCACGCCATCGCACTAGCAAACAAGTAGCCAAAATGTTTGTGATATGCTGTCAATGCAACTTCTGGCACGATATGCCATCGGACGTTTACGCCAAACTAGCATTTCCAAACGGATCACCTCCCAGTAGGAGCCCTGAGCGCCCAATAAACCTTGCAGATAGCCGCGAGAGCTTACTTGTTATGGCGGGAAGCTCCAAGCGCAATAACGGCAAGTCCCCAGTCTCTGGGGGAACAAACGGTAAAGCTGGGAATGGGAAGGGTCCTCTCCTGTCGTCTTCGCGTTCTAGCTCGGCAAGTGATTCAGCGGTCAAGTGCTGTTGGTGTTCGCATCGGATGACTAAAGGCTGCTGTGCTGGGTGGACGACGATTGTGCACTTCCATGAGCGCCATCATTGAGATTTTGAGGATTGGAGTAGGCTATAGGGGGGAATATGCCACGTTTAGAACCATCGACCCCGTTACCACCAACTTTGATACGAAGTCAACACACCAGAAACTACTTTACGAACTTTACATCGAGCTTTATCCCTACTGGGCAGATCGAAGAATGAGATCTATGATGATTATGCGGAGACACTTCCCCTGACCGCTGTTGGAGACGTATGACGAGTGGAAAGTCCTTGGGAAAAAGAACTATCAGCAATCCCTACCCCCCTAGAAATAGTTTGAGTGTATACTTTTTCTTCTCCTTCGATTGTTTTAGCACACTGGATTTGGTCCTCAGCCCAACATGTATTTTCTTTTCCTTCCCATGTTTCTTCTCAACCCCTCACCATTCAGAATAGCCCTTAATGTTTGTGATATTAAATTTTTTTTAATTCATTTGGCTTGTTTTTCAGGTGCTGAACGTATGTTTTATTTTTATTTCCCTGTAACAAAAGCCATATCATATCGATTGAGATTCTAATACCATAAAGCAAATACTCCAAAACGTAATTAAGAAGTCGACGTATTTCACATTTCAGTATCAGGGAATTTTCCAGCAGTTTTTTTTTTCCTTGTCACCAGGCGTTTTTGGAGATTAGTGGTCTCCCCCCTCTGGAGCACTCTACATGCCTGTTTAGTCCCACTGCAGGTAGTGTGAATTTACAAGACCTAGTTGAAGAAAAAAAAGTCAAAGAGTATTAGCGTATATGGATCAAGCCTTGCGCTCTGGTATATCCCATAGAAAGAACAAACTGGAGAAATCCTCAACAAAGTCCATCTGAAGAAGGGGAAAACCGCGGGGGAAGATAAATAGAAATACTCGCACAAAGACCGTGGATTAGATGGGACCAAAGCCCCATTCGCTTGGCGGCGGGAGCGCAAGTCAGCCAACACGGCGGATTCCCGCCAAAATAAAGTTAAATCATTTTTAAAGCATTTCCCCCAAGCCAAAAACGCCACTTTGTTTTGGCTCTCTCCTGCTGCAAGTCAAAGGACATAGAGTCAGGGAAAGCTTACTATTAATTACATAAATAATGCAGGTCGTCCATTAGAGCTGACCGGCACTTTGGGGGCCCCCAAGTATCAACCAACCCCCATTTTGTGCTAAATATATGGCACCCTTAAAATAACCATTAAGCATTACGTGGAGATATATCTACATGGTGTCAATTTGACGGCTGAGGAAAGGAGTACACCAACTCGCTCAGAGGGGCTACAAACAGTTTGTATGCCAAAGAAAAGCATGAGCAAGGAAATCCGTGATTGATAATACTGTCTATATCTATGTAATCAGCTGTGACGAGGTGTTGTTCCAGTATGTGGATTAATATAGCCAGATCATGGCCGTGCAGTAAAAAGAGACAAAAGAAGTATGTAGAAGGAGTGAGTATCCATTAGGATGTAATATACACAGTAAAGAGCCCCTCCCTTTTCCTTCTGCAAAACTGCAGCCAAATAAATGCCGCTTAGGCTATAGTACAGTACATATAAAGCAGAAATACTGATAAATATTCCCCTTTTATCTAAAACACCGCTAATACACTGCATAGACCGAAGCCCGTAGGGCTGTGTCGACGTCGCACTGCCGAAATCCAGGAGCACGACCGAGACAACGACTCAGATGCACTAATTCTATAATAGGATATAGACAGTCAGCCTCTATTTGCTTATAAAAAAACGCACGTATTCCTCATAGGTTTTCGAAGACGATGGAACTCACCATTCACGAAACGTTGAATATCCAAGGTGAAAGATGGGAACCTCGACGACGCAGTCGGTGCAAGATTAGTGGCTAGGCTAGGTGATTGAGGATTGGTGCTGTAAGGTTTATCTGCCAATGAATGGCGTTTGAAAAGGCCATAATAAGGTGTATAAACCGAGTGGTTCAAGATCGACAACTCAGAACCCAGCTTTGAAGGCGAGTTGGTACTCGCAGAAGAGGATTGGACAGTCATTGAGATAGCCGAGCCTTCAGAATCAGTCCCACTATCTGTTGTGTGCAGAGTAGGTGATGGACTGGCCTGATGTTCCCAACCTACCGCAGCTGGTGGGATGGGCACAAACAAGGATAAGTTGTTTAAATCAATCCCCTTCTCAAGTAGATAGCCCTCAACATCGTTGCAATCGAACCACTCGCCAGTAAATCCTATATCATCGATCATTTCCTCCACACTCGTATACGGACTAGGTTCCTCGGCTCTGTGAAATGACATCGGGCCCAGAGCTCGCACTGGCGCTTGCAAGTTGGGTGGATATATCGGACTCCCGTCCCGATCTTTGTGGGGATAATGCGTTCCAGCACCGCCTACATAAAAGAAGGGCGAAGTCCAAAACTCAAGGGGCTCACCGATTCCCCTTTGCATAAGCATTTGGAAACAGCGGCGGATTCGTTCTTTGGTGGCAAAGCCCAAGCTGAATCGGAATGTATGCTTTATTTTACTCGGATCAGTAGAAGGGTTGGTAAGCAGGTCCAGCCCTCTCTGCAGACAAGCGCGGTGGAGCCGGCGCGCAAAGGTCGCTTCTTGGAAGTTGTACGTGTAACGGTAAGGAGAACTCAGCGGCCGAGATACTTGAGAAAAAAGTGAAAAGTTAGGGCTCTCTGCATGAGTCAAGCTCATGGAAACTTGCGGGGAGGGGTCGACGAACATCCAGTTTTGATTTTGACCAATTTCATAAGAGCCTGGCGCAGAGACGTTTGGCAAGTAGAGCTGGCTTTGCTCCTGAAAGCCCGCATTCCTGCCATATGGGCCCGCCTCGTGGAGAGCGTTGGGAATATCATAGCTGGAGTGTCCATCACTTACGCCTCCCGAATAATGCGAGCCTGCACGACTGCGTACCTGCCCCGTGTGATAAGCATCTGGAGTTGAATTTCGCGAGTCAAGAAGATTCAAAGCATTATCGCTCCGATCAAGTTCAGGATGTCCGTCTTTGGCAAGAGATAGAAATCGCTCTGTTGCACGGCGTAACTGCTCAGCAAGCTCCGGTTGGGAAGATAATAGGCCGGAGTTCATCGCCTCATCGTTGAAAGCCAAGAATGATCTGCTCATCTCCTCGACGGTTTCTTCAAGCTCAGCCACACGTTGGTTCAGGCTTGAAATGGTTGCCTCCTTCCGCAGTCTGTATGCTCGCTGGGCAAGCCTTATCTGCGTGCGTCGTCGCTGGTGTAGGTGTCAGTCACCAGGCCTTTAATTCCACGTATCGTGGTTTTGATTGGGAAAGAATAAAAGTGGAATATGCATTATAGGTACCTCAGCAGCAGTTTCATCCTGCGTGTCGAGTCTTGGACGTCCTCGTTTCTTTGAGGTCTCGTCCTCTGAACCAGTCCCATTTCCTGACGTACTTTTTGTCTTCCTCCTTGTCGAACCTTTTTTATTTTCAGAAGGCGGAGTCATCGAGTGTCGAACGGAGCGATTCTCGTAGTAGGAGTTATCGGCATTGTGACAAACAGATACACCCCCATATAGAAGTCGGGGTGAGGTTTTGTTGCTCTCTGGCACATGTGTGACAATTGACGGAATTTCTGGATATGATGTGGATATAAAGCTCAATCCGTAATCGGCTGTTTGGGCGGAGGACATATCGTTACGATGTGCTGCCATTAGGGGGTTTGTCGATTAATGAAGGGGCAAAAGGTTTTCGGATGCAAACCTCCACTTAAAAGGGTATACAAGTGGATGGTTGAATTTTGGCAACGAGGGCTAAGGGCAGCTCGGATAAAAGCCTGTAACCACGCGGCAATTATGGTGTCTTCTTGATTCAGCTTCTTGAGTCCTCAAGGAATGTAAAGTAAACAACGCAGAGAAATAATGTCCGGCAAAAGAAAAATAAGTATGGGGGAAAAGAAAATAAAGATTTCCAAGAGCAGTACAACTCGACGTTGTTGCCTCCAAGTGGTGATTCTGGTGAGAACTAGGAGCGTGAATAACTTTGCGAGCTGCAGGAGTTCGAACAGATAGAAATTGGGATTGGTGGGGAAGGTAGTTGATGAAAATGAAAAACTAGATCAGTCTTCAGGTGGGCAGCCGAAGGGTCAGTTATATAAACTTCGCGATGAGCGAAACGATAGCTCGGCTCTTCAAAGCATGTAGCATCCACTAATCTTTTTTGAGTTTAGGGGTTCTGAGCGGAATAGCCAGCCAAGTGCAAACACGCTGTAGGGCTAGGTAGTTTAAATTTGGATGTTTCCAGATTCTTGGAGCAGAAAATGGGAAAGGATCCAAGCCCTGCTGCCTTTGCTGATCCTCTGATGGGCTTTCGCTACCCAAAATGGACCCACTGGCGGATGCCCAGAGAACAACATCTGCATCCAAAATAACAACGCCCTTCGCAGGGTGCAAGAGCTGGTCTCCGGTTCTGGCCCTATGGAGGACCGGGAGTAGATACACTAGTAGCCACTGCTGCTGACTCATTGGGTGTGGTGAGATTTGTCATATCTGTAAAAGCAGCGGGGTGTGTGGAATCATCAGAGAGCTTCAGGCCATCCTCCACTACTTCGTCTTCGCGAGACCGATGGAAAGGTTGTTCATTTGGAAGTAGCAACTGTTAGGTTTTAAAATCCACAATGGAAGATACTCGGCTGGCCGAAGAACTGTCTGCAATAGGTGTTCCCTTTCGTATGGTGTTTTGCGATCCATATCTACTTCGTAGTGCAGAAGGGCGAGTTGTGCCACATGTGGCTGAGAATCTTCCCGTGATATCATGGTATGTAATCTTCCACATCAGGCCCCGCCCGATAGCGCGAATGTCAGCCAAAACAGGCTGGCTGAGCTCCATCCTCGAGCTTCATGACGGCAAGTCTGGTATTTTTGGTCCAGGGGTGAGGGGTGCTTGTCCCAAAGGAAAAGGAATAGGTCCTTCCTAATGCAGTGCTGTTGCTGCTTTAACAGCGGGCAGCAGCAGCAGCAGGATGACATGATGAATTTGACCGGTCGGGGTTCAAGGTGCGGCGACCGTGCGCAAATAACGTAACTCGAAGTCCCTCAACTCAGCAAAGTTACGCCCAGGAACGCCCAAACAGCCCTCTTATATTCTTAATTCCGGACTGTCCAATCACGAGTTCACGGTGGCTCCGTTATTCAGAGTACCAGTAACCGAAGACGGTTAGCCTGATTGCGACGATACCTGTGGGTGGTCAGTCATGAAATTATTAAGCATCGGTTGTGGAGCCCCTTGCTTACAAAGATTCGGTAGCCATTCATCAGAGGAGACCCCTTCTTCAGACCTTCAACGGTCACACCGTCATAGTATGTGCTACATATAAACAACGTGTTCGGTACATATGGTACGTAACGCACTGTGTCTTGGTCAGCCTTTGGTTCATGGCTTATGCAGAAAGTCCAACCATGCTCGCCTTGCAGATGGCACTGTTTTCGACTGACCACACCACACAAGAGATGCCGAAGTAATGGCAAGATGAGGACGAAGGCGGCGTTTGGCCAGACTGGGTTCGTTCACCATGACAGCGTCTTGATCATCATCGTTGTTAAACTGATTTGGTAAGCCCACATCTTCCGGAGACTGCCAATGTCAGGCCGGCTATGATCGAGTACGGTACCTAAATACAGTCAGATAATGGGGCCGAAAGAACAATCGTTATGAGCAGCCAGTCACAGACGAATGAATCGTGAGGCTAGACGAGATTGACGCAGGTCGATGGAGATAGTATCGGGTTAGCTCGCAAATATCTCGATGTCATACAGGACGACAAATTTGTAACCATAAACACCACCGCCTGGTGACATCACCCAAGCGCAAATTAAACCCCATAGTAGCAGAGTAGAGGCGGAGCTTGCCTCTCGGAGTTCTGAGTCCTGCCAAACGTAAATTTTTAGATCGTATTGCTCAAAAGGACCCCCAATGACACGCTTCCTGCGAGGCCAAAGGACGATTGGACATTTCCGGTGCCTTATTAAGATCGTCGCTTCGGGGAAAGTGTGTAAAAGGGTGGTAGGGATTTGCTTGAATTACCATCCCGAATGAAGTGCTCTCTGCCCTTGTCCTGTGGCTGGTGATTGAAACAGTCTCGGGTATGAATCCCCTACACTGCCACAAATAACATAGAGCAGAGCATTGTACAGGCAGTCTAACCTGTTAGAGAGTGGCTACATTGCAGAAGGGGGCCAAAAGGTTTCACCCGTTAAAGGCCCTTTTGGTTCCCAAGAAAAATAGCACTAGAAGCGCACCGATCGAAACTTGTATGGAGTACTCCGTATGGTACGGAGTACTCCATACTCACTTGCCGAACGACCCACGACCTACCAGGAACCAACGTAATTAGTCCTAGATCATAAGAGGGCTCTCGCTGCTATCCCAGAATAGGTCACTCTAGGGCCCCAACGGGCTTAACCTCCCAGGACAATCCTCATTAGGAACAGGCTAGGGCCTTCTATGATTCCAAATGTAGTTAGATAGTATTCCTATACTCGCAAGCCGTTAGTGGGATAGCAATTCCGCAGCTAATAATAATGCTGGGGGCCCCGGAGCTTCACGAGAATGAATACAAACCGTGCGGGGCGGTTCCTTCTAGCTCATAGACGGGCAGAAGTGCCCATTAAAATAGACGAATCAATCCACAGTCGCTGAGCATAGCGTTTGGACGGTTCCAAGTAATGGTGACACAAGGCACAAACGGCTTCTCACGCCAGCGACAGTGCATTTCAGCCGCATGCCCAGATGTCAGTCCCGAGGCACAGTGATTATGATGAATAGTCATCCCCAATTGCTACCAGCTGTGGTTGTGGATTCTCGAGGATGAGGAGACGGGGTGATAACGTACATCCCTGTGACCTCGATCACACGGTGACCTCGATCACTAGTGTCACGTGATATCAAATTTCACCCTATCTAACTAACTATTGACTTGCTTGGCTTCACCGTACAATGTACGATTACTAGTCCTAGACACCAACGTAGAGGTGCAAGCCATGCCTAGGTGTCGTACACAGGCTCCGTACGACTGGAGTAAATGAAATTATACATACCTAGCCCACCCTGCAGAGAAGAAAAGATAAGAGAAGAAAATGAGATTGTACATACCAGAAATTATTCAATAAGAATGGCAAAAGATGGTGTTGAACCATCTGTAATCAAGGCCCTGGGGCGTCTACCTGGCTGTTGAGAGCCATCCTCTTCATCTGTATCAACTATCTCAATCACCTCTACCTCATCCTCACCATCTCGTACAGAGCAGCGGCTGGCATGGTCACGCCATTTGCAGTTACCACATGCTCCGCCAAAGTGACCCGGTAACCGGCGACACTCTGGGAACGGACGAAGACCTGGGCCACCACGGCAAGCAACACAAGCCTGCACCTCCGGCCGTCCCCGAGACTGGATAAGGATGGCATTTATGTACGAAGGCCGGT
>PDNA01000068.1:0-149998 GCA_002573605.1 Polytolypa hystricis UAMH7299 | reverse complement strand
AAAGGGGGGGGGGGGGGGGGGGGGGGGGGGGGAGAACATACGAACAAACAACCGCCCACACGAAACTTATAACACGCACAACCTCCCTCCGCATCATCCGTCGATCCCGCTCGACGATCTCATCCACAGCATCACCAAGCACGTCCCCGTCGTCGTCCGGATCCAATCCATCGTCCCTCCCCTGCCCACTCACCTCGCCCTCAGTATCCCCCTCCGCATCACGTAGTAGAAGAGGGCGATTAGCGTCAAAGTCTCGTTTATCGATGATTTTGGCACGGCGGGTTCCAGAGGGGCTTTTTGCCATGGTTGCGTAATTTGCGTGTCTCGTTCGTTCTCATAGGGTGTCAAAAGACACTATCTCTGTTTCTCTCGTTCACTCAAGAGGGAGGCCGTGCGTCTAACCTTCTCCGCTTTATCCCTCCTCCCGTGTACCAGCCCGCTGGCTCGTTCCCAAAAGCAACCTGTCGACTCTCCAAATATGTTGTATTATACTGCAGACTAGATCCTTAGGATGCTTCCCGTTCGGAACCAGACACAAAATTCCCTTTCCTTCCTGCTCAGTAATAATACTATATATAGTATCCAAAGGCCCCCCAAAAGCTTCACTCTAAAGTTCACGCCATATCGTCCGCACACATTATAAGAATTCTTGCCGTAGTCAAAAAAGGTTTGGAAGTTCGTGTTGTTGCGAAGTGCAGGTCTTCTCGACGGATGTTGCTGATGCTTGGTACCCGTATGATGTGCGGAGAGGAGCAAGTTACGACGGTAACTCTTATTTTATGCCGCCCAAAAGAAAAAAGGAATAGAAAAATCACAAAGAAAAACTATGAACAAAAGGAGAAAAGAGAAGTATTGTCTCAGTGAAGTAAATTGATGTCAAAGGTCTGTCTGTGGTAGCTGTTGTTGCTGTCGTCATAACCACGAGTGACTCCAGCCTCCTCCTTCTTCTCCAACTGAACTGCCAAGCCAGCCAAACTAGCTTATCGATAAGCCCATGCATCAATCACGTGGTATTGATGCCTGGCTCAGCCGCCTGCAAGAAAAAGTCACCAGAAACAGCATCACAAAATAGATACTACAGGTAATCGTTAAAATATCTGATTTCATTTCATTTAATCTCTCTCTCTCTCTGACTAACTCTGTCTGTACCTATCTATCTCCCTATTTTAATCTTCACCCCAATGGAAAAGAAAAAAAATACCAACCTAACCATAGTAAAATAGACAAACTGAGAGCAGGGGAAAAAAAAGGAAAAAAGAAATGAAAGGCAAAACCATTTCACCTGATGCCCATTTAAAAAAAAACAACGAAAAGAAAAAGCCGGCGCCGAATGTGGAAAAAAGCAAAGACACCCATATGCATTTACACACAAAGTTGGGGAAGGGAAAAAACACATGCATGGAGAAGACATAAATGCCGAAAAAAGAAAACTAAACAAATATGAAAAACTACACAACAGGATGCCAAAGCAAATGACCACCCGCTCAGGAAAAAAAAGGAATTACTCAAACAAAAACAGACTGGGTAATCAGCTGAAGCGGATGGGGAAAACAGAGCGACTCCTCTAAAAACTGACTTCGCCAGGATCACTATCCATAACACCATCCTCCCAGTATCCATTGGCAGGATTCTCCCGACCCGCGCTTCTCGGTCCTAGGGCCATCCCCTCACCTTCTCCCCGCTCAACGTAATCTTCATCGTTAACTTCCTTTAGGATGCGTTGGAAATACATGCGCAGAGTGCGCAAGCCACGCAGGTACCCACGGTCGATATCATGCGGGTAATGGGGTGGACAGCGCGCAGTCGGGGGGATGACATCTTCACCTGTGATGCAGTTGGCAAAGTCCACAATCTTCACTCGCAGACCCGTGTGGTTATGGCCCTCCTCAGACGACCTATCTTTGGCGTCCGGTTTGTTCTTCGGCGGTAAGCTCTTGTCACTGTTCGGGGCAGGTTCTGGCTTCGACCTTTCCCCGTCGTACAGAATGAGAAGGCTGCTAGCGTAAAGCCGGTATCCAGGGAGACCACGAATCATGCTTTCAAGCTTAGAAAGTTTATCCAGGATGAGAGGAATCTTCTTGGTAACACTGGTGTAACTAACGCCGTCATATAGAAATCGGGTTAACGCGTCCTGGAATTCCCTACCGGCAGTGAGATCACGTCCAAAGTACTTGTCCTCAAAGAGATATTCCTGCTTCTTCACATTCCACACTTGCATCCCACAGAGTCTCACACCCAGCTGCTGTGACGTAGTCGTCTGGCACTTTCGCCTCTGCGACTTCTTTTTCTTCTCGTCAGCCTCAATTCCATACTGGCGGGTACCCATCTTCAGATCGAGGACGCATGGTTTGTTCATTCCTGAAGTAAGATCCTCAAGTAGTAGGAACAACTGAACGCGTTCATCGCTCGCCGTTTGCGCTTCCTTTGGATTGATGGGTAACCGGATGGGCCCTCCAGCCTCTGACTTAAGTGAAACTGGAACACCAGACTTGGCGGCTTCGGTCTTTGCTTCCTGTGAAAGTGGATCATCAACTGTGACAATTGTAGATCCTGGACGAGGCACAACAGTTGAACTGGGAGTGGCTTCCTTAGATACGGACGGTTCAGGTTCCATTTTGAAAATCTCGTCTTCCCGATCGCCGCCATAACCATCATCATCATAGTAAAGCAAATCTCCGCCCTCGGTAGTGCTCATACTGCGCTTCCGTTCCAAACCACTACCCGAATGTCGACGTCGCAGCCGATGACCTGGAGGTGGAGGGGGAACGTTGTACACGCTTCCGGTCGTCCGGATCCTATCTAGTGAGTGGGAATTCACATTTATCGCAGTCGACGCTGACGAAGAAAGAGGAGCGTGCTTTCCATTCTTATCCAAGCTGGAGGACATCGCTACTTCGCGAATCGGACTCCTATCACGACGAACAGTATGGTCAAGGGATTGGTGACTCCGTCGTCGCGACTCATTAGAGCGTAGCTTCGTTAGCGACGCATGTCCTCGGGCATGACGGCGGTGTTGGTGGATTGTGGGAGGCGCGAAAACCTCCCGTAGAACTTGCTCCTGCAACTTTTTATTGACGGTTGTCGCGCCCCAACTTGCTGGGTTTCGTCTAAGGGGAGGAGTAGATGATACAGATGACGGGGACGCACTATCAGCAGACATCTGGCCACTGGGCGTCATGGGTGATGAACCGGTTTCAGCATGGTTTTCTGATTGCTGATGTGTCATAATGAGATCCAATGGGATGATGTGCCGATTGTTCTCAAGGATGACTTTGGGAATGACCCCTGCTACCTGGGATTGGCTGTTCTGGCTGAAAATTCTAGGCTGGTCACCTGAAGTTGACGAAACACCTGTCTTGTGTGAACCCTGGCGACCTGTTGCACCATCTTTAGAAATATCGCGAGCAGAGCCAGTTCCAGCAGCTGATTGTTGAGTTCCATTTGTATTCTTAGGCTTTTTAGGGATCTTGGAAAAGGTAACATTGAGAACACCAATATACCTATATTATTACATCACAAGAATATATGTTAGCATTATTATCACATCATTGCCGTGGATGTGTGAGAACATGAACATCTGCAGAAAGAAGCCAAGCCAACTAGAGGGAGGTAACAAATCTAAAACTAAAAAGAAACTAACCTAGCAAGGAACGTCAACATGTCAGGATGTCTACGCTCGATTCTCTCGTAGAACTCATTTTCGCGATTATTCAGCTGTTTGCAAACTGCTCGTCGTGAGAAGCGAAACACCGTTGTGTGTCCTCCAACCTGGTGGCGATACGGTTTCAATTCAACAGCTCCGATAGGGGCGGGCAATGCGCGTGGATGCCTGCGACGATGACGGGGATAATGACTTGAATCAGCGGTGGGAGTCAATCCA
Organism: Polytolypa hystricis UAMH7299; assembly: GCA_002573605.1. NCBI lineage: Eukaryota > Fungi > Ascomycota > Eurotiomycetes > Onygenales > Polytolypa > Polytolypa hystricis. The sequence continues at coordinate 146,118 of PDNA01000068.1, read as the reverse complement.
GCCTCGTCCGTCAAGCTAGACTCCTCTTCCCGAGCGGACAAGCCACTTTCATCTGCTGAAGCATATTCAGAATCCGACGTTAATTCCGCTACCGTTTCCGAAATTGTTGTCAATGAGCGGTCACTCTTGCCAGTTGCCCGACGTTGATGTGACTGTAAGTCTCCATGCAGGATACTGCTGTCATCCTTGGATCGCAAGGAAATATCCACATGGTCTGGCGATTCGGATAAAGCAACAACAGACTCGTCGTAGGGATATTCACTGCCCTCAGCTTCATCCCGAATGGAAAGGCGGTGGATATGCTCCTCTGGGGCCTCTTCGTCAAGGCACGGAACCTGGTCGACATCCTCGGAAGATGTGCGCTGATGGGGGAAGTACAAAGCGGAAGAAATGCGCTCCTTGTCCTCCTCTTCATCCTCCGGACCTTCTGATCCTTCTCGAACTTGGCGTTCAGTAGCGTCTGACGCAGCAGACGAGCTTTCGAAAGCAGTGTCATGTGCAAACGCTACACTGTTTTTACGACCAGGTATGAGGGTGGGCATACTGCGTGAGAACGACTCATACGGTCGCGATCGTGACTCCATGCCATGGTATTTCCGGATTTCGCTCAGTAGATCAACCGGTAACCCTCTCCACGATTCCACTTGCGGGTGATCAGCAGCAGCGACGTGTGTGTCCTCTTCATCCACCGGCGATTCAACGGTATCTTGTTCGCCAATAATAACCAAATCATCATCAGCGCTAGTAACAATACTACTTTTCCGGCAAATGTCCTCTGGTTCGGACACAGAAGGTAGAGGTAATGGTCGCGACTGCGCTGAGGGTTTCGCGGGAGACAGTCCCTCCGCGGAGGGAATTTTCGATTCCCGGCGCCGAGGAGGTTCCTGGTCTCTGCTCACCAAGTCTCCATTCTTATCCTCCCGCTTTTTGCGATCCGTAGCAGAACTCGTAGTGTTCTCTTTGAAAAGCCCTAGGTAGTGGCTCGACTTGCGACTGCGGACGTTGGCAGCTGGCTCTGCATTGGCTAGGCTGGCTTCGATAGATTTATCGACGCGGGGAGCGCGGGTCTTACTCGTGCTCCGGGGAACAGGGCGGTCCCGTGGCGTATCAGTAGAGGTTAGAGAAGGATCATGACGTGTGTCCGTAGCGGAATGTAGAGCTTTGACGTTTTCAATAGTCAACGGTTTGTCCAAGTGAGCGGCACCTGCCGTACGGACAGGAGATGGCCCCGTCATGGAACCAAATGGTACTGCTTTGGAAATGGAGGATGTGGTTTTAGAATGAGGGTGGTGGGTTGCGGGTGAATCGACTCTGGATGGCTCAGATTTTTCTCCACGAGAGGAAACACCAGCAGTAGTCATCGAAGTGACGGGTGCTGGATGCAGAGCAGAGACGCGCGAAGGGGTGACATGAGGAGATGGAGAGTGGATGTCCTTGCGCGCAGCATCGATTGAGCGGGAAAGAGCGCTGCCATCTTGTCCAACTGGAGGAGACTGCAGGGGGACCTTCCGTTGTCGACGGCCAAATTCAAACTCTTTTCTCAATGTGTGCTTCACCTCTTCCTCTTCCTGTCCTAGCTGCTGATGTTGCTGATGATGATATCGTCGGGGGGAGTCTATCTGGAGCTGGAGTTGTATTTTCCCATCGGGCGTCACAGCGCGCTCTCTGACTGGGGAATTTACATCGTTTTCAGGAGGAAGATAGTGCGTGGCGAAGATACTTTCCCGCTCGGACAATTGGGGGCTCTCAGTACGATAAGCAGTCGAGGAGGCATAGCGGGTCTGCTCAGCAGGGGCGGTATTCGTGCGTTTCAAGGTGAAGGTAGAATTGGAGGAGGAGGAGGAAAGGGAGGGCTTTAACCAGGGGGTGCGGGGGGGGGAAGGCGGTACGGAGAGCGAGGACGCAGGAGCCACAGGCGATGAGGGAGACGGCGGGGACGCGGGGACAACGTGGGCAGTCGGTTGGGCCAGCCTCGTCGTCTGCTGGTCTTGCTGATCACTCGAATCATGATGGGCGGATGGAGCAGGTGTCACCAGGGCTCCATGCGTGGAATCAACCGGAGCAGGAGAGGAGCTTGACATGGGGAGGACATTGGTCAAACCGGGGTCGGAGGGGATTGGGACGGCCAGGATCTAATGAGGGCAATGGCGAAAACCCAAGGGCAAAGGCGCGAGAGGGAAAGAAAAGTGAGATGTGGAAGGGAACCGAGGAGGACAGGGGAAATAGGGTTGGGGGACGGCGGGTTGGTAGAGCGATATCAGCGTTGATAGCTTGGATGTTGCGAGGGAGAAGCAAGGCCGATGATGAAAAAAAGGCGGCGATGATGTCGGGGGTGGATGAGGAGAGGAAGTGGCTGGTGGGCAGAGCATGCACGTAGTTATGGGCTGCTGCTGCAAGGCTCCTCTTCACATTGACCGCAACCAATTCGACAACAAGAAATGCCAATTTAGAAAATATATCACAACAAGTGGTTATGGGACCTCTACATCTGCTCAGCAAGAGGATCTTGAAACAGTCGCCCTCGCAAATCCATCTACACAGCAGTTTCTATCTACTTGGCGTCGGCAGGTCTAATCAGCTGTGGGGCAAGCCACAGGCACCGATGGCTGGGTGTGACTGGCTCGCATGATCTGATCAGATCTTCTGAAAAATGATTACGAAAAATCCAGTGGAAACTCCAAAATACTCTGCTAAATAAATACTTCAAAGATATTCAAGATTTGAGTATATAATAATAATGAAGCGAAACACACCGCAATAAGCCTATCTCCAAACAAGCCTTCTTCAGAAACACGTTTCGCCCACAATCGATCCGACAGGTCCAAATCCTCGCCCATTCGTGCCCTAGTTATCTATGCAAGTCAATCGCTGCATCAGCGACCAGGGTACCTGTTCGAGATTGCGCAGGCTAGTTAGGAAAGATAATGGCGCACTGTTCTAAGTTATCGTCAAGGCTTGAAAATTGACGCCCAGATTCGCTCTGAAGTCTGCATGTCTCGCAACTCTTGTGGCACAGAGACGAAATGCTCGCCACGATCTGACCCAAGTTGGCCATGATTCCTCATCTTCATCTTCATTTTCTTCCTGTTGTCAACAATTACAACGCAAGGAAGTTAGATAAGTAGTCCTACCCAACACCAACGGACTGCCGAGCAACCTAGATCCTCCTCAGCTCCCCACCTGCAAATCCGCCCGAACTTGGCGGGGATAGATAAGTACCTTATGGGCCCTACCTGGTTTCCAACTACAGTACACAGGACTGTAGCTAGCACAGTAACCTCTCTTACCCTAAAGCAACTTCTCTTTTGGGTATTTCAACAGTTGTTCTACTCAATAGAGAGGTTGTTGTAGGGTAAGAGAGGTTGCTGCGCCAGCTACGGTCCTGTGTACTGTAGTTGGAAACCAGGTAGGGCCCATAAGGTACTTATCCCCACATAGCTTGCTTTGAAGAGCGCAAGCTCTCTCTCCACCACCACAGCAAGAGAGAAAGAAAAAAACATATCACCCTGTCACTCACACACACACACACAATCCTAAAACCCCAGACCCAGCTCTTTTTCACATAGACGAGCAAAGAATATGGTAAACTCGCAATCAAAGCACAGACCAAGCTTTTGAGAAAAAAAATTATAAGTCCCGCCCCTCCCCCAGCTCCTCCAAGCTCACCCGGCTCTCCCTTTCCGGCCAATCATCCCAAAACGTGCACTAATGCACAGACATGCTTTGCTATTATGTATAGTATAGCTCTAGTCCTGGTCAGGGGGTAGGGGAACGGGAAGGGGAAGAGGGGGGGTTTTAGTACATATCGTCTACGTAATATAACCCATGCAATGATGATATATATTATTTAGCTGAAACTACGAAGAAGGAAGGGGGGATTAATTATGCTCTGCTCTGCGTAGTGATTGTCTACGAGAATGTAATTTGTGCTGTTCCCCTTTTTAGGGTCCCGGTTTCCTGGCTAATGTGCACATTTCGTCCAGATAACGAGGTTGGGAAGTGCATACAGTGTATGCGTAGTTGGAGTTGGGTTCATCATGACATGTTTCATTGCCCTCGTGTTGACCATTATCTGGAAGGTAGTATAGGTTGAGCGCCTTTGCTGGATGATGCTTATTTGTTAGATCGAGTTGAATGTACCTAGGTATGTATACAGAGTACAAGTCAACGAAGAAATGTGATGGAATCTATGTATAAAAGGAGGGTTGCATTCACATATACTCTGTATATATATATAGAATACAGAGCACGGCCAATAATACACGTGCCTTCGCTGCTTACCTACGAAAGGGGGGTCAGTCTGGAGACTACCACCACCTGCGGTTGTAGGTGCGCCACACTGGAAACCCAATTTTTGAAAATAAGTACTTTTTGTATGAGAACTCCATATAAAAGATACCTCAACCGTCATTTTTTTACAATCAAGATATCTCAACAACTATAAGAGATATTGAGATTCTGTAAATTATAATAATACTCTTGTATTATAGAAATTAAGAGATAAAAGAAATATTAATACTAAAATTAGTAATATTAAAAGTAGTAAAAAAATAGTAAAAAGTAGTACTCAATTTCAATATCTCTAGAAAGATATTATTTAAATCTTAGAATTCTAGTAAAGTCTATATTTTAGTATAAAAGAATCTTATTACAATTTACAGAATCTCAATATCTCTTATAGTTGTTGAGATATTTCAATTTCTTTTTTGTACTTTTTTATATGTATTCCCATACAAAAAGTACGTTTGGGTTTAAGGTGATATTGGGTTTATAGTGAGGCGCACCTACAACCGAAGGTGGGTAGATTACTGACCGTTGTAGGTAAGCAGCGAAGGCACGTGTAATAGATGGCCCTCAGTTCTACTAATGATTCATCAGCCTCCCTGATTAGGAGCTTGACTCTACATGCGAATGTATATCAATTGGAACAAGCCATTCAAGAAGCCTCAACAAAATGTCAAACACTGGCATCAATCTGTCATTCTATCCCAATCATGGAACTAAGAGTGGCAGGTTGGCTCCCAAAAAAAAAAAAAGAACGAAAGAAAGAAAAGAAGAAAGCTAAATGAATATCCCCAAAAAAGAAGCATGGTCTATGTAGACCAACATGACGACTCCAATCGCAATGCATGTACAAGAAAAGAACCCCGCCCATTCCCCCTTTTGGCCATAGATAAGCCGAAATGCAACGAACAGGAAAAAAGCGCCAAACAGAAAGAACCCTAGGACTGAAAAGAAGAAGAAACAAAGCCCCAAGGCGATCACAAGAAGGAAGATAAAAGAGAAACGAAAAAACCCTCAGCCTAGCAGAACCATATCGAAAAAGTAAAAAATTCCCATGCTGTTCTGATCCTTCCATCCTGCTTTCCGGAGATAAAACAACTCCCCAACATAAAAACAAATGCATCCGAACAAGAAGACATGCTAGACATCCAACGTCATTCATTCATGCCTTTTCTCTCACCCTCACAACTCCAAGCTCCTTCAACCTACGCCAGACCTCATCCTTCTTCACCCGCCCTTCACCAGCGCCATCGAGAACAAGACCGTCCAAAGTCTTCAGCCGTCCCGATGCAGCAGCTTGGACCATGACCTCCACGACCCGCCGTCTCAGCTTCGTAGCCTCATCCAGGTGCGCCAGATACTTCCGATCATCTACGGCATCTGCCGCGGGGATAGTATACGGATCATCAATCTCGCGAGGGACGGTATCAACTTGGCCATTTTCCCCGTCGAGATCGATTTCATCCGGGAACCCACGACGAGCAATATCCACACAGCCCCCTAGAGTCGCGAGCGCCATGGCACCGTCCTCCTGATGATTATCAATCCGAGCAAGCTGCTTATCCTGGTCATGTTTTGTAGGGTGTCCGTCTTTCCTAGTCGAGAAAAGGCCCCTATAACGGCCGCTGCCTGAAACAAGAGAGGGGTAGAACCCGACGGTTATCGGATTTCCTCGCAAATCCACCGTCTTAAGAGTACCTGCTCGACCCCCTATGAGTCTGAGGACCTGACAGAGCCTTCGTAAGCGCACAAGACGGTTCCCAACTAACGAGAGTTTACTGAGCCTGGATATCCCCTGAAGCCCTGCAATATCGGAAAGTGCGTTGAAGTTGAGGTTCAATCCTGCCAAATTCGGGAACATAGTACCAAACCCTGGAGGAAGATTTTCCAGTGCACAGCTTGCGAGATCCATAAATTGGAGGTTTGGCAAGATCGTAGGCGGACAAAGTACTTCGGGTGACAGAGTATTCGCCGAAAGGAATAGCTTTCGAAGACCAATAGCAGAGGAAAGATCGAGCTGCAAAGACTGTGACTGTTGCCCTTCAGAGCGGTGCCTGGGTGGAAGTGTCTGCTCGCGTATAGCAAGTATCTCGAGCAAACAGCGATGTTCCAACCCGGAGATCGTGCTCAAATGGTTCTTGTCCGCGTATAGAAGTCTAAGACTAGGATATGGCGAGATGTCCAGACTTTCAAGGTTATTGCTGGAAAGTTTCAAGGAATGTAGATTGGGAATCAGAGAGCAGTTGAGATTTTGGATTTTATTATCACGCAGATCCAGACTTTCAAGCGCGCATAGAGCATCAAGGTTGAGAACACTGGAGATCGAGTTTCCCGATAGGTCCAACTCAGTCAGACGGGCCCTAGAAGACTGTTAGCTCTTGTGTATACGTACTATGCTGCATCACTTTGAATCAACTTACAAGTCAACTTTGCCAAAATCCACAGACTGGAGTTTATTGCCCCGCAGCTTCAGGGACAATAATCCATTGAGACCAAGGACTCCATCAATATTCTCGATCCGATTGTTGTTAGCTTTCAAGCTACGCAGGTGTACTAACCCGGCGAAACCATCCAGGGTCTCTAGATCGTTCCCAGAGACGTCGAGATATTGAAGATTCGAAAGATGGCCCCAGGGAGTTAAATTCGACAAACAATTCTGCTGGATCTTCAGGCTGCGCACCGTCGCTGGCACTCCACTTAGCTGGCCAATATTGTTATGCGACACATCTAGTTCTTCAAGACGGGAACAGAATTCATTCAACTTCCGTAGCGTAATGAGGTTTTTGCCTTGGAGATCTAGCTTGCGAAGGTGTTCCCAGTATATCTCGTATGGCTGGACATCTGTGATATGCTTGACAAGCTCTTCACTCGCCAAGGCGAACGTTCCGTGCACTTGCCGCATGGACTCTGGATGCGTCCGCTGGGCGATGTAGCTTACCTCCAGCTTCATCGACTCATCCATCTGGTGGAACGTAAAGTCGGGTAACGGACTGAGATAAAAGCTATAGGTGGTGTCATGATTTGCAGTTTCGGGTAGGATAATGGAACGCTCCTCGTTTCCTGCAGCCTGCACAACTGAGAGATCGTCTTGTCGAATCATGGCCGATTCATTGACTCTTGAATTCTCGCTCTCCTCATCAATTCGAGACACGGGTCGGCCTATGAAGGGTCGTCCGTCGATAGAATTGCATCGAGGCGTGATCCTTGCAGATGGAATCCGCTCCCTCGAGCTGGGCAGGCTGTCTGTATGTGCATCTGATACGCAAGGCTGTAGGTTGTCGCCACAAGAGGAATGACGTCCAGGAGGTGTAATTGGTAGCGGCTGCTCATTCTCCAATCTCCCCGATTCAGTCACGCTGGACTCATCTTGATACCCGACGCGATTGACCAAGGGTGACGAAAAGGTTATTGTTGGTGCACGAGCTTGCTTCCTATCATCAGACGATTGGGGCCGCACATTGGACCTCGGTTCGTCATTCATACGGCGCTCACGAGAAGCTTCCCCCGGTTGCTGTACACCATTCGGCGCGGCACCTCCTATCGTCTGGTCCTGTATCCCAGTCAATTCTTCTGTTGCCCAAGATGTCGCTCTCGTGTCAGGTTTCGGCCCGCTCGCGGTGAAGTGAGTAGATTTTGACGACTGAACAGAGCTGCTGTCGAGAGCGGCATGTCCATCTCTAGTGCGAGGACGAGTATCGCTTGGCTGCCGAAACCCTTCGACACCCTCTACCTCATATGTATGATCTTTGAGCGTTGTATCTGCAACCTCTGGCGGGCTTTTGCCTCGACTGGACACACCTCCACCCTTTATAGCCATCAATTCTTGCAACTCGTCCACGCTTAAATCAGATATGTCCACAAAAGGGTCATCCTCGCTGGCAACATCCGGAAGTCCCCTCCTGCGATTCTCTGCCGCATTTGCCGGGCTCCTCACCCACCTTTGAGCGGTCTGGTCAAAAACCATTTTACCCGTTTGATCGGAAATTAAATTTGAGAATTTGTCTGGAGAAAGGATCCATCTCATGCCAGACTTGCTCGAAGACCCTCGCGGGCCAGACAGACCGGAGGTTCCGTTGGATCTCCGAGTCTCTGCCGCATGGGCAGAATCCGCAGACGAAGTCAGTGAGCTATGCTGCGGTCGTAGCTGGTTATCTTTCGGGCTGCTAGTCGTAGAGTCTCCGTGTTCATCCCCAAAAGCCCTGAGTGTAGGCCGGTTTCGATCCTTTTTCAGGCGAAGAGACATCACGGAAGCGCTCATAAACAACTCGTGATCATCCTTGTCCTCGAACTTTTTCAAATGGCTAACAATGCGAGGGTTCTGAATCGCCAACTGTCTTAATTCCCGTAAATCAATACCTTCACGGCTAGGGGGTCTCGAAAACTCCTCCAGTGACGACTCTTCGAAATAAACATCGTCATATTCTTCGTCGCTAACGGCATTGGTCTCTAATACACTAGTTAGACCACTTCGAGGAGGTTTTGAGCGTATTTGGTCCATGCAGTACATGGCTTGGTCAAGGTAGAGTTGCGTCGTCATCGTGTCTGTACGATTGTCATCGACCTCAAGACTCGTGTCAATGGATAATTGTCCCATACCCCTAGGCCTGGCATTGTCAAATTGTTGGCTGGTCCCGTTTACCATGTTTGGGGAAGGCGTATCTCGTTTAGATCCCACCCCTAAGTGATCAGTTGGTGCATGTTGGTTCTGCCTTGACGTCGGCGTTGTTGGTTGAGGTTTATAAAAAGCATGTTGCTCCGAGGGTATCGCGAGTTCAGATGTGTCTAGGTGACCCTTTCCCATTATTGTACTTCCAAAGTAAGACGACTGGAAAGTTAAGTCGATAGCTGGGTCATGCCGTATCTCAATTTCATCATCGTCGTCATTCCGTAAGGATCTCTGTAGGGTTCGCCGTCTCTTCGGATTTAAGTCTTTGGTTGGACTGTTGAGTACCCTTTTCGTTTCGATTCTCTTTGCCGACGGCGGTTTGATCCCCCGTTGTTCCAAATCACGGCCTTTACTAGGACCATCGGACTTCACCGGTTTGAAGAGGGCGTTAGGTTTAGACTCCTGGCGAGCAGTAGTATGGTTTTGGCGGCCTCGAGATTTGTGCTGGCTCTGATGCGAGACAGATATCCCCCCACCTTCTGCGGCGAGAAGTGTGGGAAGAAGAACTGGGGAGAACGAGCTGTGATCTTGCAGGCTAGCTGAATGCTCGATTTGCGTGTCGGATGTAGCTTCGTTTTGTTGTTGCTGTGAGGAAGATGCAGACTGCGTCTGCGCGTTTCGCTTCTTCTGGCTTGAAATTTGGGCCCTTTGACGGTTTTGACTTGGTGAAGGCGGTGCATCATCCAAGCTTTCCTCAAACGATTCTTCAAACTGACTCATTCGCCGTAGTAACTTTTCATTTGTATAGGTATCGTAGTTTCCAAACAGCTTCAGTGGGCTTCCCCTCGACAATGGCCTTGCTTCACTACTTTCAGCTTGAGATCGTTCAGTTTTCGGTTTGTCTAGATTGATGTTGGCGCTAGGCATATCAGAGCCGCATTTCGGATTACGTAGGGACCGCCTCCTCTGATTGCTGGGTGGCGAACTTCTAATGTTTGAGCTCCTCAGGAAAGACGATGAATGGGCCTGCGACAAGAATGAGGATGGACTCAGTCGTCTCGTAAGAAAGGATCCCTCATTTGAGTAACCGCCTCGGCGTGAGTTGACGAATCCGTTGGAGATAAAATCCTGCGTCCCCATCGACAAGTCTTCCGGAAGTGACTGACTTGTCATTCCTAGAGCATCTTCAGGTCCTCCGTGCTCATCATCCTCTATGCTATAGTGATAATGTGCTGGATCGCTTAGCCTGGAGGATTGTTCAGGAGATCGAGGCTGTAGCGAGACACTTTTATCCAGACTGCCTTCTGGGCGCAATGGCACGTCCAAAGTCCCATTTTTCCAATTGTTTATCAAACGGGGTGTCTGGGGAAGAAGAACGGGACTAATCGATTCGTTGCGTATTTCCTCTCTACCGCTAACAGTTCGAAGTCGGGAATCAAGAAGCGAAGAGCCGTCATGACTGAGGTCTAACGCATGTAGAGTGCTGCTAACATATCTAATCTTTCGACTGTTGCTTCCCCTCTGGTGAATTCCAAAGCGGTTTCGAAGTCGAGTCCCCGACCCAGCTGATGACCTCCCCTCCAAGTTACTCGATACGGGCACTCCGTGCGGAGGTGGGTCCGGTGGATGCGACCATGATTGACCAATATTGTCAGACGCAGGGAGTTTTGTCTGGTATGATTCGTTATTTGATGGTGGTAGGAAGATACGTTCCAGACCTATTGGGCCAAACAGATCTCCGCTCTCTTCACCCATCATAATACGCCTTCTCCATTCCGGAAAACTATCTCCAGGTACTTTATTCACGGGCCTAGTCTGTATCGTAGAGCCTATTAGCGGGGTTGAAAGACCTGATGCTCGTCGCGTTATTCTAACTGATGTTTCGGGTAGGAAGGAACTTTGGTCGTTCAGTAGGTGGGTTTGTTTATTCATAACACGAGTGTTATGTCTCGAAGGAAGGCGATCCGCTAAAGCTTCGGTCTCTTCTATTTGCGACGGGTCTGAGGAACGGCGAGGGTGCTTTTGCTGTGCTATCGGGGAGCGTTGTTGGAGATCGGGTAATGAAGTAGATGAGGTAACGGAACGTCTGAATGAATTCGATGGGCTCTTGGACAGCGATCCTGTAGACAACTGGGCCTCTGGTATCCAGTCTTCATCAAGACCGGTCAACCAAGGTGGAGGAGGATTCATCGCAGATGGCAAGTCGTAAATATACAGGGTAAGATCAAACGGGAAGGCACGAGGTGTGGTTTCGGAAGCTGAGAATACTTCATAATAAGAAGATAAATTAAGCGATGATTAAAGAACGTATTGCGACGCTGATGATAAGTAAGGATACTGTGCACATCACGGTCTTTGCTTTGTTCGTCAGTGTGGGTTTCTCCAGATCGAGATGGTGGAGCTCTTTGAAACATCCAGCCCATGCCAAGACCATAACAACATCTTGCCCAATGTGGTAAGCGCCCAGGCTCAAACACACGATCGCTGCTGCCAGTTGCCAGTTGGTGCGCCTTGTGCCTTAACCGCTGACTAAATTTAGCCGCTGCGCCAATCAGTTGGGGACACCTTGCCAAGCGCAGGGCTGTCGACACGAGACCGTTTACCGTGCAGTTCACGTGACTTTAGCGGTTGTCAGGGCGACGGCCACGCGTTAAGTGGAACACGTGCACGGATGGGAATCCATCCCTGTTGGAGCTTGGACTCCTGATGATAGGCATCTTCACTACTAACGAACAATCGCTCCTTGACTCTCCAGGCCACAAGCACCCAAAATGCACAGCCTCCAAAGCGCAAGATTACTGTGATTTTTTATAAGCCAGGCACAAATGTCCCTGACTACTGCACCGTGGCTGCTCCCGCTGCTTCGAGGCAGCGTACCTGCAGCAGCCGAACCCTCACCTGTCCTAGTTCAGCACTCTCGCAACTATGACCTTCCGACGGCCAACCTCCCCGATCTCATTCGAAGCATTATCCCCGATTCCGGCGGAACCCCTGGTTGAGCCCTCGGATAGTGAAGATGAATTAGATGACACCGCGCGAGCAGCAAAACGAAGGAGAATCGAACAGCTCGGTCGAGCCTATCTGGAAGGAAAGCCGCTCTTTATTCTGACTGCTGGATTGAAAGGGCCATTTGAGGATGGCTGGGTTAATCCTTGGAGTCGCTCTAGAGTGCGACAGGGAGCTCCTAGACGGAGTGGAATTCTTGAGAGAAGAACCGTTTCTGCGCCTCTGGAAATCCCAGACTCTGCCTCAGTCACATACGCACTGTCGCCCCAGCCCATTTCTTCCGCAAGAAATTCATATATGGCTTCAGATTCATCCCACGTTTCCATACAGCCGTCAGTGCGCAATTCGAAACGACGAGAACCCGACCACCGGAGCCAGCGCGATTTAAATGTCAAAAAACGGAAGGATAATCTTGGGAACCTCTCCAGAAGCCCGTCAAGAGTCGATTCTGTTGCTAGATCAACATCAGTATCCTCGCTCCAATATCGATCCGAATCTTATATAAAGAATACACATAACACCTGGCTGAAAAAGGATCAGACCAGATTGCATCCTCGGGTGATAAACCCTCCAAGATCGCCCAGTCCCACGCCATCTAGTCGACCCGCTGTATTGGACCGATCAATGAGGGTATCAAGGAAACCAGCCGACAGAACTGCGTCTAGCAAGGCCAATCATGGAAGCCAGGCACATCAGCCGCTTTCAGCAGTATCATCCGGGTTCACCGCAATAAATGTTCCACGCGCGCCTGTTCCTCCCAATACGTACCAAGACGTTCCTGACCCTCCTACATCACCTCTGTCAGTGTCTGGCACAAGGCTTGGCAATGTTGGGCGCCAGCATCAAGATGTTCCTGTTGCGAAAGGCAACACTCCACCTGGCGGCCGCTCTCGATTCTCGAAACCTGGAGCTCCAGCTTCTGCACTTACGGGCCGTGGCCGTCGCGGAGTAAACGGTGACTCCCAAAAGTGGAAGCGCTCCTCCATGAATAAGAATTCTCACAGTGCATCCCATACTACACAACTATCACATTGTCTTCCTCAGTTAGGCAAGCAACAAAACAAGCAAATTTACATGTCGCTTGGTGATGGTTTTATCGCTGAACCTGAGGCCCTTTCTCACTCGCCCAAACAGAACTCAGGTCGCAGCCACAAACAGGGGCACCAGTCAGCATCAGCAAACACAGACATTGAAGACCACTGTGAAGGCAGTTTCATCTATCATTCCGCGACATACCGGACCACGTCTTACACCTTCGACCAAGCGGATCGAAATTCAGACGGGGGAGGGTCAACCATACCCTCCGCACAGATTGTCCCAGGAAATTCGAAACTAGCACCCCCTATATTGTCTCTCTACTCGACAAACCCTGCTGACACCAACAATACTATTAAGAATGCGTCTCAGCACCAATCTTCCGATGATCAGCTATCGACCCAGGCAGCTGTGGCAATTGCCCAACGATCTCTCCAAGACGACCTCGCAACGCCAGTCAAGGCTGGTATAGGTCTACTTGCCCAGAAGTCGGGTAAACATACCGGCTCTCAAAGGCGTATTTCTATCGACCATCCCATTAACCAGCCACAGCCAGTTAATCTTTACACTACCCCCACCGGCGGAGCGGCTACACCTCTGGCAAACGACCTGCATCGGAACGACTTTAGCACTCAGGCCATGATCAATGCAATGACTCCTTATGCTCTGGACACAGCCAAGAAAGAGCCCGCCAGACGGCGCTCAATCCGGGATCGTAGCAACGAAAGCGATGTATCTGCCAGCCATGACCGAGGTGTACTAAAACAACCGCACTACGATACACTTCCACCCCGGCTAGAAACGAAACATTCCAACATGACAGAAGCTAGATCCCAAAATGCCCCGGCACCCGTGAGCAGTAATGGCCACCCACCATACGTGGGATCCGCAAATACCCAACAGCCCCATGCCGAAAATCTATCGCTTCCAAACTCCTCGACCACAGCCCTACCATTTACACTGACTACAACGTCTACAAATTCAACCACCAGGCATCAGGATGGTCAGGGTGCTGCTGATGGACTTGATGACTTTGACCTTAGCCAGGCCATTGCGGATGCGGGCAGTTTCCTGCAGACCTGGGATATCGAGAAGGACCTTCAACAATACAGCAACGCGAATGATAACGCCAGCCCGCCTACTACGTCTGCGGGAGCTCCGCCTTTAAAGTCGATCCTGAGGGCGGACGCTGTACAGCGGTAGAATGCCAAAATCCTAGTCCCTAGCCTTCTGAATCATTGGTGGCGGGTTTGGTTACCTTAGAAGGATTGCGTGGCTCATTTTGTTCTAATTTGTGCAGGTGTCATTGGGACAATACCTCCTTTTGTATTACTTCGGTGTATAGGCCTTTTGATAGCATTTCATTTTTTTGCTGTTAAATAGAATTTCACTCTGATTTCGAGTGCAGACATATAGAGAGAGCTTGGTTAGATAGAGGCTCCAGTCTGAGGACTTCAAATCCATTTTTTATCATTCAATTCATATTAATTACACATTAGATATTAGAATTATCTTCGTTACCAAGCGTATAGCATCCCGCATCGACGTGATGTACATAACGCAAACATGCAACTCCACCTAGTGACGCCATAAAATGACTTTGTTCCACTTGAACACGATGACTCGGCCCCCATTTACAGCGGACCAGGCTTGCCAGTAGCCCACGGCTGTAAACTAGCAGTTTCGCTATCAACTCTCCCGCCATTTTTCTTCGCTTTTCGCCAGTGATGGACGCAAATACAAGAATAGACTATGTAAGCCATGTAGAAAAAGAAGATAATATATCCCACGACTTGTCTGGCCCAAAACAATCCTGCCCACGCAACTGGCCATCTGACCTCGCTGCACATGTTGGACATCGCATTTACCACAGACATTGCGACCCATAAGCCCATGAGATGGAGTGAGAGGACGAGAGATGCGACTGGGTGCATCAAGTTCGTCGCAAAGAGGTAAAGATGGATAGGCAAATGTATCGTTTCGACGACGACTGCCAGAAAGAGTGAGGCGATTTGCGACCTAAAGAAAAGTTAATTGAGCAATCTGCAAAAAAAAACGAAAGACAATGACAAAAAAAAGATTCGGTGTCGGGGCTTACTTGTCGCAGTCGAGTGTTCTAGACCAGTCAATGGGCGGGCTGAAATATCCGGGGGGAGGGTTGTCGACAATAAGCCGAGAGTAAATACTCGTCGCTATCACGAGAATCCATGTTATAATCACAAGGAATGTGATGGGAAGGAGGATATAGCGGCCGATATTGGGGTAGCTGGGTCCCCAGGCAGGCGGACTAGCTGGCTTTAACAGAGGATGCAATATATTCAACATCTTTAGAATGATAGAAAGGCTCCAAGCGTTTGCAAAAGGTCAATTAAAAGTAGCGAAGGGCTTGGGCATAATACTTATAGACCATGGAGAAATCCTGAAACATCGTGCACGCTATCGTCATTGTGAGGCTCAGCAAGCTGATCTTGCTCTCGACAGCAAAACCCTGTTAGGAAATTAGGAAGGGACAGCAATGGGCATAGCCACTATTAGCTGGGACTCCCATAGGAGAGGCCGTTGCCACAGCGAACAAGGACAGTCTAGCACGAAGATCTACACCCATTCCATCAGGAGTAGTTACTTCGTAAGAGGGTACATTGTGACCACCTCTAGGCTCTTCATATGTCACCAGCATTGGAATGATGGCCCAAATCATCAATGTATCATGGCAGAATAACTGAAGCACTCACCCGCACCTAGGTAAACTGCATGGAGAGTCGTGAGTTGCGGGATAGGTGGGTTGGTGCCTGGGAATGTTATCGGGAGATTATCTTCACGTGACGATACCGTCGAAGTGGAGCCTGTTATCTCCGCAGCAGCAACAACATCACCCACTCCAATTGCCAGCATCTACAATCTGCAACTGGCGGGAATTCGCCCATGGCGCTGGCAAATGGCTCTCACTTCGGTATGACATTTCTCATGACCGCTTACTATTTTAACATTGCTAATTTTCTGCTCAACAGTGGAAAACGTTCAACTTCTTCGAAGTCTCGCAAGTCAACCTCCCCGACTCAGATGGAGCTTCAATCTTTGATGTATGCGCTTTCCCAGTCCCCCTCCACCCACCATTTCCAAGTTACGCCCCGACCTTTTGCCTTGTAGCGATGCTAATATAGGCGAAACTAGAGCGATATCGCCTCTGTGTGCACCGGGTCAGAAAACCTTTTCCTCGGATCCTCCAATGGCGTCGTGCACATCCTCTCACAGGCCTTCAAGGTCCTTCGGTCATTCAAAGCCCACGACACGGGCTCCATCACACATATGAAACAGGTCGATTCGACGTCGCTCTTGGTTACTATATCGGAAGACTTGTCGAGCGAGCCGGTTTTGAAAGTGTGGGGCTTGGACGAAGAAGAGAAGAAGACAGGCGGACCCAAATGTCTCTCAAGCGTCGTGGTCCAAAATGGTCGAAGACAGTTTCCAGTACGATATACCTAAGAATTTTCGATGCGTATTGCAACAAAATCCCTGACTAGGTGCTAGGTTTCTGCAGTCGTTGTTCTCCCGGACTTGTCGCAGTTGGCAGTCGGCTTCGCCAATGGCTCCGTCACAGTCATTAGGGGGGACCTGATCCACGGTCGAGGGGTGAAGCAAAGGACAGTCTTCGAATCCGAAGAGCCTATCACTGGCCTAGTAGTCCAACACCATCCCACTACTACCCTATACATTGCAACTACGAGCAGAATCCTTACGTTGGTGATATCAGGGAAGGGTCAGGGTCAGCCGGCGCGAACACTGGAAGATATCGGTTGCGGTGTTGGCTGTATGTCGTTTGATAACGAAACGGGCGATGTGGTTATTGCCAGGGAAGATGCGATTTACACATATGGCGCGAAGGGTCGCGGGCCGAGCTTTGCGTTTGACAGCCCCAAATCGTTAATAAACGTCTTCAGAGAGTATGTTGCCATCTTATGCCCGCCGAAAACGACATTGCCGAAATCGGATCCCATCCGGAGACTGGGAGGCACGCAGGTCGACGATATCCTTAGCACGTTTACGTTCACCATCATGGAACCGGACCTTAAGTTCATCGCACATTCCGAAGCGCTGGTATCAAGAGTGAAGTTCATGTTTCTAGAGTGGGGCGATTTATTCATTGTTACAGTGGATGGAGAAGTGCGTGATAGTTTCCAAATCCCTGTGACGCAGACCCGTTCGTTGCTAACGTCCCTAGGTATATCGATATCACGAGAAATCCCTTCAACAAAAGCTTGAGATCCTCTACCAACGCAACCTATATATCCTAGCCATCAACCTTGCCCAGAAAGCTGGAGTAGATACCTACCAGCAGAATGTTATTTTCAGAAAATATGGTGATTATCTGTACCAAAAGGGGGATTACGACACTGCAATGCAGCAGTATCTTCGCGCTATCGACAACACAGAACCGTCCCAGGTTATCCGCAAGGTTGGTTTTCAGTTTTGTTTCTGGCTATCTTCAGTTACTGATTAAGATACAGTTTCTAGACACTCAACGGCTTCATAATTTGATTGAGTACTTGGAAGAGCTTCATGATCACGACAAGGCCACTGCTGACCATACCACTTTACTGCTAAACTGCTACGCTAAACTCAAGGATACAAGCAAGCTGGACTCGTTTATCAAGGCCCCTGGAGAACTAAAGTTCGATCTGGAGACAGCAATATCAATGTGCCGCCAAGGTGGTTACTTTGAGCAAGCTGCATATTTAGCCACGAAACATGGTGAAAATGACATGGTTGTGGATATTTTAATTGAAGATTCAAAGAATTACTCGGAGGCGCTGGACTATATCTGGAGCCTAGAACCTAGTCTAGTAAGTCTAGCTGGTTCCCTCGATTATTGTGGCCTTGACTAATAATGGCAGGCTTATCCCAATCTCATGAAATATGCTCGGGTCTTGCTTGGCCACTGCGCACAAGAGACAACGAAACTTTTCATCGATTACTACACTGGCCAATTTCAACCGAAGCACGAAGTCGAACAGCATGTGGAGGAAATACCTCAGCAGGCTGGAGGCGCCGTCCAGAACTTTGCAGCTCTCCTACCACTCCCATACAGAGGAGGCGCCTCAACTGCCTCAAATAAAGAGCCTCAACCCGCCAAATCCTCAATTAGCGAGCCGCAGGTAGCGACAGATATTGAATCGCCGGTTCAATACGATACACCGAAGCCTAGAACCGCGTTCTCCTCCTTTGTTGATCATCCCCAAGAGTTCATTACTTTCCTAGAAGCGCTTATTAAGCAGTCGGACCTGAAGGAGGAGGACAAGGTTGATTTATACACAACTTTGTTCGAGATGTATTTGGACACGGCGAAGCACAAGAAAGTAGCAGATGAGAAGGAGGAGTGGGAGAAAAAGGCGAAGAAGTTAATTGAAGGCAAAGATGTGAGTCCCCACCACCCTACTCCGACCACACTAAGGTAAAGATTACTTATCCTCTGCCCAGATCCCTGTTTCTACATCAAACGTTCTATTACTCTCCGACCTATCAAACTTCAAAGAAGGTACAACGCTAGTGCAGGAGCAACAAGGATTGATTTCAGACATCTTCCGCTCTTACACTTCGGCCAAGGATACCGCCGGGGTTATTAAGGCGCTAAGGAAATATGGTCCCCGAGAGCCACAGCTGTACATAGAAGCTTTGGCATATTTTGCGTCCAGTCCGAAAATCCTAGAGGAAGCGGGCGATGAGCTTGGAGAGGTTCTCAAACGGATCGATAAAGATGGATTAATGGCGCCACTTCAAGTCATACAAACTCTCAGCAACAATGCAGTTGTCACGATGGGTATGATTAAGAAATATCTCAATGAGAATATCGAGCGGGAGCGCAAGGAGATTTCTAATGTAGGTTTCTTTTTACCGCATCACCACCCACTATGTCTGCATTTCTTTTTCTTACTAACACCAACGCCACAGAATCGTCGATTAATAACCAGCTACTCCACCGAAACCACTACCAAGCGCAAAGAACTTGAAGAACTCGACTCCAAACCCGCCGTCTTCCAAGCGCGCCGCTGCTCCTCGTGCGGCGGTAACCTTGACCTCCCCACCGTCCACTTCCTCTGCAAACACTCCTTCCACCAACGCTGTCTAAATAGAGTCGATGATGAGGCAGAATGTCCCGTCTGTGCCCCGCAAAACGCAACGATAAAAGCGATTCGAGAGAGGCAAATCAAAGCTGCGGATCAGCATGAGTTGTATAAGAACGAGTTGCAGCGGAGTCAGGATCGGTTTGGGGTTATTAGCGACTTCTTTGGAAGGGGCGTTATGCGGTCTAATGTTGCAGAGTAGCAAAGTTAGGGGGGGTCACTTGTTTATTTTGTTTGGATTTTAGATGTTTATCTACGACTGTATGTAGATTAAGATACCATTGATATGTCATATTTGCATATCGCAGTATGTACCATGTAGCTATTTTATCTCATTGCCAGAGAAGAAGGCCACTAGAGGTTCCCAATAACCAACTTAAAACTCCATACTAGCTAGATTAACAGAAATAGGTATAATAATGTGCTGCATATGAAACGGTGTACAAAGAATCCAGAATTAAAAAAATAGTGAACTGAAAATGCAAATAACAAGGAATCCAACACCCCTTTCACATCATATATATAACATCCCCCAGCCCTTGCAAATCTATCAACAGCCAACTAAACTACCCCCCCCCCCTATCTCTCACTATGGCCTTCCCACCTCTCTTCTACGGTCCAAAACCTCACTAAATTCTCCCAACCCAGCAAATCTCCCTCCCTCAGTAGTGCTGCAACATCAACATTCAAGGGACTCTCTGGGCGTGGGTCAGTCAATAGCTGGTGTATAGCTGACAGGGTGGTGGAGAGAGTGTAGGCAGGAGTCCAGTGCTCAGAGGTGAGCAAGGTGAGGCAGATTTCACCAGTGGTGAAGGAGACATTGGGGTGGGAGATGCGGGTTACGAAGGTGATGGTAGGCGGGTGGATAGGATAGGTAGGTGGGATGGTGATGGAGAGGAGCCAGAGGCCACCTGGTTGTTTTAGTTTGGTTAGCTGTCTGTTGTCTTGTTTTGCAGGGAAGAGATTAGCGGGAGGGTGGACTAAGAACCTTCATATGGAGTGCCATTCACACCCTTGAGCACAGCCTCCCAGTTAAGCAGGTTATCATCATGGACAGGGCCGAGGTGGAGTAATGCCTCATTTGGTGAGTTGGAGTAATCATTTAGTTCACGGATGAGGCGCTTGGTTGTGGAGGATGAGGGGCTGGCAGTGGTGGAAGGAGGCGGCATGGCTGCGCAATCGGTGCTCACTCAACTGGAGATGTGATGTGTTGGATATGTTGTGGATGGCTGGTCTGCGCCCAAGTGTTTAGGAACTGTCCCGAGGTCGTCTCTTATCAACACGTGACCACGCGTTTATCTCTATCGCGTGATGAACTTGGGCGCAAAGTGGTGTTTAATCCAACGTCATGCCAAAACATCCTCATAGCAACCCATTCGATGTCGACAGGTTAAACTCCGATATCCAAGGACCATTGGTCAACTATGTCCTCCAACCGCGTCATCCAGGACTCCGATGGCTCCGACGATGATCTCGCTACGTGCATTGACCCGCTCCAAGACCCCAACAGAATCCGCGCCGATGATGCCCCTCAGCACACGTCTATCGTAGCCGAAAATATGCAAGTAAGCCATTATAACGATGGCTATACTCGAGCGCCGGCAAGTTCCGATCCGAATCTAGCGATGAATTTTGATCAATTTCTCGTGTCTCAGGAATCGAGGGGCCAGATGTCGGCGTCACAGCAGCTGAGGGAAAGTATTTGGCTGGGAGAAGGTACGTGGCATCCAGCGCTTTGTGGTCATGGTTTCGGTGGTTTATTTTTGGAGTGTTTGGACCCTTGATTAGTAGTAATGTATTAACCGTCGCCGTGTCGGAGTGTACGTAGGTCATGGACTCGATGCGACAAGCAATATTCACAGTCGTGCTGATCTATATCCTACGCCGTCGCTATCTAACACATCTCCATCCCCGCGCAAGTCATGTCTAAAGAGGGGGAGAACGATGTGTGACCCGACTGGAATAGGAGTGGATATAGATGATGGGAGGACGAAGGAACTCAAAAGACGTAAAACTATGGATGCTTATGAACTGCATCAGGACTCGAAAGATCAGCAAAATGTCAATTGGTCATCTCGACGGCGTGAATCTGTCTCATTTGATCTGCCCAGTGACGGTAATGCCGTCGTGCCAGAGGTTCAGATTGACATAGCGACTTCGACTTATGCGGAGGTCTATGATGCTGGGACATACCCACAATCAGATGAAGGAGCTGTCTACCCCCAAGCTGCGAGCAACACCACAACTGACCCAAACATATCTGATGACATTGATACAACATCGACTGAAATACATTTTCGAAAACCTTCGTCAAAACGATCGAAGTCGATGCAGGATCCTGAACCCTCACCCCACGACACTGAACCATTCTCATCAGCCACATACTCGCAGATATGCAGGACGAAGACCACCGTTGTTGGTGACCAGCCCGAGTCTCCCACCCATGACGAGCTTGCTTTGCCCTTATCAGTGCAGGTTGCGATTACTCAGAAGAAACAGCCCGTTAAACGGAAGGATTCGTACGTTGAGCATGAGAGTGATCGTGATGAGTTGGGCATGGACGATTATGGCGGAATGCCTACGGAGTGTTATAAGCCACGACCTTCTCGGTCTCGGAGTAGGAATGTTGTCGATGAAGCGGCAAGTGCCGGAGTGGCTAAAGTGGATAGGCAAGACAATAGTATTTCGGTCGTTGTCCCCCAAGCGGATTATTCCGAAGATCTAGACGAGCAAAAAGAGATGGAACCGCAGAAATCCAACACTAAAGATATACGTGAAAGTAAAGAGGTCATGCCGAACGCTGAAAGCTCAGAGACGGTCGCTGCGACTGAACCTGCAGAACCCGCCTCTCGTTCGGTGCAGGTTTCGCAGATGTTGCTAGTCGAGCCACCAGACGCCGTTGCGGAACCAGCGAAGAAATCGCGTAGGGGCCCGAAGAAGAAAGTTAAGAGAGGGAAAACCACTTCTGTCGTGCTGAAGAAGGTCATTGATTCTGACGTAGAAGACGATGTGATATGGCTCGATGAGAGACCTGCTCCGACCACCATAACCAAAACATCGGCAAACATCGAAATTCCCGAACATCGAAATGAGCAAAAGGCTGGTGCGAAGAAGGGAAAAGCAACCCCGAAGGCTGAACAAGAAGCAGTGGAAGCAAGGCCTCAAACAGGACCAGAAGCCCCAGTTCCCCCTGAGAACCAACCTCCAGGTCCCAAGAAGCGCGGCAGAAAACGCAAGAAGACCAGCGATTCTCTTCCTCCAGACGTAGCTCAAGCGGATTCCCCTTCTGCGGCCACCGCTGCGCCAAACAAGGACGCCCGGGATCGCACAGATACGCACCACAACAGCAACCACACCGTAGTTCCGTTTGCAGAGCACAATCAAAATCCCATCCCATCAATCACCACCGAGCAACAACAGCAAGATGAAACCATAAAAGCAATCCCCCCAGGGACAACCAACGTCTTCACATCCAACGACGAAGCCTCCGATCCCACACCTCCCGTTCAAAATACAAGCCTACCACCAACCCCCCACAAACTCGCCCCAGCAGAGCAAGCACAACCAGTATCAACAAACTTAGCAACCCCTGAAAAGCCAGCACCCTCGACAACATTCCAAAAGGGACCCGATAAACACAGTCCCATAGCGACAAATAAAACAGTTCGCTATCGCGTGGGTTTGAGTCGATCTGCGAGAATCGCGCCATTGTTGAAAGTTATTAGAAAGTAAGAAAAGCGGAGGGGAGAGATTAGGCTGGGCTCTCTCTATCGTTCCGAACGGACCATTTTAGCATCGTTCTATCTCACGCACATCCATACCTCGCTACATTCCATCCATCATCATCACGAAACGCCGATAATACGAGAAAAAAGACAAAGTTAATGCGAATGACGAGTATTATATGCCTTATACCCCCTTCCTTTTCCCAATATATCCCAACTTGCAGGAGGTCTATGTCTATCTCCCCTTTCCAACCCGTCATATTTCACCCAAAAATCGCTCAATCGCGACACCACGACAATATTAACCATTTTTTTTACTTTCCTCGTGTACGGCTGGCTTTTAGCATTCGCGAGTATTATATTATACCCTCTACTATCTGTTCCGCGTCTCGCCTTCGATCAACGTATTATGATATTATCCCATGTTTGCTTACACATGTGTCTTTTTACAACTATAATGTATGTACACTCTCAGGGCCTAAGGCAAGGACTGGGGTGTCATGGTATGACGACTATGTGTGTGTGCCCTTTTTATTTCTGTTAGTTGTTTTCTCTTGCTATGTCCATTAGTATTAGCTAGACAATGATAGAAAGTGGGAGTATTGATAGACTCGATTATATATATCATAACCGAGGATCCTGTGAATGATTAGTAGTGTTTATAACTTATGGCTACTTTATGCTATCAGAGTTTTCCAAGCAGGAATTTTTCTTCCGTTATTGTCCCTATTTTCTAATTCTGTTTATCTATCGAGTTGGTTGAATACGACTGCTATAGAGGTATCTCATCAAAGAAAAAAGGGAATGGATGAAAGGCATCAAGATGACCAACAGTTTTCATTGTAGAAACTACCAAAGGATATAATTGGGGGTCAGGCGAATGACCACAGCCAATCAGTAACGATAAATATAATCTAAAGAGGTATCTGTAATAAGGGTCGCGAATAACTAAGGTAAGGGAAGTAGACTTCGAGAACAAAAAGCGGAACGGTTAAGGCAAACTATAATACGAAGTGGTAGACGCGTTTCTGGAATCTCAAGTAAAACGCATCACATATTCCTCCCCAGTCTCATCAGGCACCACAACTCAATATTTATCTCGGAGTCTGCCATCGATATCGCAAGAACGTTGCGTTCTTTGAAGGCTGCTCATCGCCCAAGGAGCATGAACCGGCACTTGCTAGACAGCCGGAACCACAGTAGAGCGTCGAGTTACCACAATAGCCATAGCCACTACAGCAATCACCAAAGACAGACCCTAGACAAGTGTACTTGGTGCCGCAAGTGCCGTCCGGTGAAATTGGTTTGGAGCCTGATATGGATGTTTCCTCGTTCATAGCTTTGTCTTTGACGGGCGGTTTTTCCCACCGGTACCAGTTCATTTTCGAGTCCCCAAGACACTCACCAAGCGTAACAGGACGGTATTTTGCTGTACGAATGCGCTTCAGCATGTGGGCGGTGAGGTTATACACCGTCTGCTCGTGGACATCATGGGCAATGACCAGCAGCGGTCGCCCTGTCGCTTTATTAAGCTTCAAAGCATTGTCAAAGATATCCTTGGATTGTTGAATATCTTCTGGCGTATCGTTATTATAATCATCCGTATCGACATCAAAATAAACAATGTGGTATCCCATATCGTCCATATCACCAGCACAATCCGAATCACAGCTTGAATATGGAGGACGCATATACGTGGGAATCCCACCGATAACGTTGCGGAACGCGATTTCGTTCTTGATCATTTGGTCATACCTTTGAGCTTGTGTAAGCTGGTCGAGAGTCTGGTGAGACCACGTGTGGCTTGCTATCTGATGGCCAGTGCGGAACATGCGTTGGATCATTTTCAGCCATGGAAAGCTTGGGTCGTCAATCTGGCCCTTGTTGGAGTTGATGCCGGTCACGAAAAAAGTGGCTTTTGCATCATACGCGTCAAGCAGGTCCAGTAGATCACCAGTATAGCCCATTGGCCCATCATCATATGTCAATGCAACGGTTTTGGGTTCGGTACAGCTATACACGGGCGTGTATCCATACGGAACATCACCGATATGAGGACGAGAAATGAGAGAAGTGTCGTCGCCAACTGGAGATTTTTGGGCATCACAGCTGGTCGAATAATCGATCAAGCAGTCAGGGGCTTGACAGTAAGAAGGGGATTGTCCGCAATACCCTGCACGGTTGCTTAGTCTTAAAGTTGTGAATGCCTGATATAAAATAACAGGTATCTGCGGCTTACCTTGAGCAGAACAACATTGCCCTTCCCCACAGGCACCAAAATCCGGGCCACATCTCACAAATGAAGTATGAGGGCCATCCTCATCGTCGTCCATGTCTGCATCCACACTCTGGCCTCCGAATCCAGGGCGCGGGATGGGAATTGGCAGTGGGCGTTTCGGCCTTGAACGAAAGGGCAAATGAGGTCGGAAGGGGAGAGGGGGGAAGAGCCGAGATTGAGTCCCCAAGAGCCCAGAAGCATGGGCATCAGGGGCACTAGCAGAGGCATCTTCATCCTGTCCAGAAGCAGTTATAGCCAGCCCAAGGCAGAGAAGCGGGAGAAAACAGTGTAAGTACATTATTGGGGACTAACGGCCACCAGAGGGTAAGATATGCGGTTCAATAACGTGTAGATATAAAATTGGCCTCGCGATGAACGACCAAGCGGTTGCTTCGATGGACGAGAATAAAATGAACAGACGATGGAATAAGGCATCTGAAGGAGGAATCTGAAGGAGACATCTAAAGAAGCCATCTTCTGGGGTAGAGAAGGAAGTGAGGTACTCGGTAGGAAAGAGCTAACCACATCTCAACAGTGGGTTTTGGTGCTGATTCCCTGCCTTGCCGTGGAAGGTGGAAGCAGCGACGGGCACCTACAGATGGAAGCACATACACAAAGAACAGGAATTGTGCCATCCAGTGAAGAAGAATATAACTGTCAAAAAGAGCCAGACTGAGAGGAAAATATAGAAAGCGAGCAGTACGGGCATAAAACAGAGAGTATTCAAATTGAATGTGAGGTCGTCAATAGTCCATTTGAGTACATCCCAAAATTCAATTTTCATAAAACAATTATTATCAGCTATTAAGACACGTTTCTCGCTTTTCCTCATCTCTAGACCATAAACATATCTTCTCCGCATGAAAAATACCTGAATAGTAGTTAGTTCAATTGCGGGGCTCTAGAAGGAGTAGGGGAGACTTATAAAAAAAAAATGAGCCATTTCCCACGAGGGGAAATGGCAGGGAATTCCAGGCGCATCCACCCCTTGTAAGATCCCGCTTGCGCTGTCCACTCAGCCCGACGATTCGCTTGTCCGACGTTGCTCCCGTCACTTCGAGAATACCCCGCCTGTGGTCACCGAACAACAACTGATCCGTCGTCTCTTGCGCACTTTGAAGTTACACATGTCTGGCCGTTGCAACTTCCAAGTCAAAGACTCGGTAATGTATGGAAAAAGGGATGCACCGAGACAGACAAGCCTAGGCTTTGATCCTCACTCAAGAGAGGTCCTGCCCGAGACACGATCCTTATTCCTGTCCATTATCTTATCAGCGACCTGCGAAGTCCAACCGGTTAGGCATATGCAAGGCAAAGTAACACTCGAGTATCAGAAGGTCAAGTTAAGAAGTTTAGCTAAAGCGTAGTTCCTCTCAATGACAAATATTCTTGGCGCATTGTCGAACGTACAACAAACCGCTGGAGCAGGAATTCAGTGTAGCCAGAATTTTACAGCGACAGGCGTCGGCCAAGAGAATCTCATGTAAAAATAAAGATTTCCATCGCTGCAACTTCTCAACCCAGAGATGAGCATCCACACCTTATCCTTCGTTCATGCCCGCAGTCATTTCTCTCGCTCTCGCTTTGGTTCCCCCAGAATGGCGTTCGTCCAATGCATATACACCGTCAAGCGCTCGCAGACCTATACTCGACATTCAAACCCCTTTCGGGAACAAGCCTCTCTTGTGTGTGATGCAGCGACCTCAGAGACTAGATTTTGTTTCCTCTCCATACTAGACATACGCTATGCCAGAGGAGGGCATCGAAGAAGCGAACAAAAACATCCATAAAAACCGCTTCCTTCTCCCAACAAGGGAGGGGCTTCCTTAAAAACGAGCTTTCAAGGAAACCGGTGTCGGTGCTCATCGTCCACTTGTAAGCTGAACCTTCAAAGGGATGACTAACGCGGCGGATCGGGATACCAGAGTTTGCACCGATGGTTGGTTACCGTGGCATAAGTCCAGAGAGCCATGGCTGAGAATCGATAGGACGGGTTGGAGGGCAGGGATCCATAAGCCGAGAAAGGCTTAGTCGGAGTTGGGAGATATGTACGGGACAACCAGCAAAGGAGGCGCAGAAATGTTTAGTCATGTGCTTTGACTACTCCTAGACAGACCCAAAATTGGTGACGTTTATCGACTCCAATTGCTGTTCATCATTGACCATGCACGAGACATCAGCACCACTACTAACGCAAAGGGGCTTGACCGGAATAGACAACAAGCCATCGATTCTTGACGGCAAATCCCTTAGGACTACCAGTCAAGACAGCTGCAGCATTCTCTTGAACACTGGAAGACCTTGCTACGAACTATTTGGATCGGCTAGGATCCAATGTAGAACGATTCCGACAAGTGGATCTCCAATGAGCAGATGAATACCAGAGCAGCCGGTTTGTAGGCGGCGATCGTGAATCACGGTCACGTTTGCTGCATTCTTCAAAGTCGCGATGCTCTTTCAGTAGATGGCGAGACAGTCCGAAACATAACCACGATGTATAGGGTAATGTAGGTACCCAAAGAAGCCAAGAAGCGTTCCAAAGCCTTGATAACCCAAATCTTGCGGACCAATGCGTTCCAGGCTCCCAAAGGCAATCCTCGAGATAAGGTGCCCGACATATCCCACCTACCATCTCCCATCGCTAACTGCATTGCCGGCATCGAACAGGACATCCCTTCGGCGACCCAAGTATAATATCCAGCTTTGATAAACTGACGCGTGTTCCCTCAGGAAACTTAAAACGCATAGAGATCGTCTTTCACTGCCCTGTGACAGGCTCTGGACATCGAACACCGTTTCACCCACCCAATCCATTGTCTTGAATAGGATAGTCAGGAACTCGATAACTATAAACCGCGATGCTTGCATCCAATAATCGGACACCCGACGGAGACTCTAAGGGTAAGGGTAAGTTCCAACCATATCCGACCCGCTGTCCCAACATCGATTGACAGGCAACAAGCTGTCGTACGAAGGAAACATTGGAAGGCCGTTTAAAGCCTTAGATAAGTATCGAAAACCCGTGGGGAGGTCGAACAGCATATATATAACGCCCTTTCGAGGCAAGAGAGTGGTGAACGAGGAGTATCTTCGGCCATGCGATAGTTATCGACGAGTATCTCAAGGGAAGAAAGCTGATCAGAGATTGAACAAGAGCGTTTTCAGAGCGAGAAATCATGGGACAGAACCGGGACAGTTGTAGATCACAGTGCCCTGCGAAAAGTGCACGATGGGAATGAGGGACAGCATCAGAGAAGGATGGAGGAGAGAAGGAAGGACGGTGAGATTGTTGACACGATCGAAACTAGATCACGTGTCGTAGTTTCGCGTTGCGCCGAATTTGGCAAGAGCAAGTCGCGTGGTCACATGACATGGTCATGGCTTCAAGTTCTGATAACGTCACCGACAAGAATCTGAGGAAAGCAGCTGCTGTCGCTCTCGCCATTGCAATGCATTACCGTGGCTATGGATAGCTCTGTACGGTTCAAAGATGCCTTCGAGGCCGCATATGAGTTCCTTAATCCAGTTCTGAAAAGAGGCACGCACTCTTGGCTCTGAACTACCAATATGAAGCTAACGGTCTCCAAGAGGAAATCCAGAAATCCCGCGGCGATTCCCTTGTTCAGATTCTGGCGCGAAATATTCCGGTACAGCATGAGGGTAATAAATCGGATCGGGAGAATGTGATTCAATACTCTCTTGAAATTCTTACCGCCATACATAATGCTTTCGTTGGTCTGCCGGTCGAAGAAGGTCTCGGGCCCGAGCACATTGGTTCTCAAGGGTCTGGAAGCAAGGGAGATCCTGCTCTAGAAGATGCAAAGCGACGCCGAGCGTTGCATGCCATGCTTGATCTCCTTTCACTAGAGGGCATATATCCCTGTCTATCTAGCGCCGTTGGCATTCCCCTGGAGCAGCGTGTGATATCAGTTCTTCCCACAGGAGTGGTTGCAAAACAGGCGCCAGAGACATCCAGTGATAGACCTCATGATGAAGGCCTTTTAGACCGTATCCTTAGTTCCTTGCGCGTGATCTTGTGGGATGAGCGCACAGGTATTCAGCAAATTATCAAAGGAAGAATCCTGCCAGATATTATAGCAGGAGTCGCCGAGCTGGGGTTCAACACTCATATGCTCACGGATAATAATAGAGAAACATACAAAGCCATGTTTAGAAGGATTATTACTGAGTATGTCCATCCTAGCTCCCTCTAACATTTCTTTCTCCTCGATAGTACAAGCATCTAACAATACCTAGGTCTTCCACCTCGACATTGCTGCCCGTGTTAACTTCATTTTTGACGAAAAGCTCTGCACCATGGTTTATAGCGGAAATTTCCTTTGAACTTTCACGTATTCCCCTTCGCGGTAATGGAGTTATAGAAACCGTTGTCTTCATTGCATCTCAATTCGCGCCGTCACTCGGACAAACTGAGGAAATGCAGCCTTCCGCTGGACCCCCCATCACGGTGCAAGCCATAATGCAGACCTCCAGGCTCCTTTCATCTGTGCCTCGTGGCATGAATGCTGATGATTACTTCACGAATATTGGCTCGAAACTGCTAGCCTTGCTTGACGGCGAGGATCCAGACCTTAAGAAGACGGCATCTTACGTGATTGGCAGCGGAATACTTGGAAAGCGGACTTATGGAGCTCCTGGCACAGTTGGACATACAATCTTCGTTCGTCCTCTGTTCGACGCGCTTAATGGGAATGTGAAGGGCGCATCTGCCATGTGGCTGAAGCAGTTCAAAGTAGATGGTACTCCGTTACCCGAAAGCCTGACGGATGACTTCGGTGGTCAAATCTTGACAGAAGAAAGCAAACTACTTCTAGCTATTGATAGGTTGAGCGCTCTATGCCTATTGCACCCAAATCCCGGACTCCTAAAAAGACTAATACATCCGGTATTACTTTCTCTTTGGGGCCTGCATTGTTATTCCAAGGAACATCACAAGTCATGGTGGGAAGGGAAGGTTTTTAAATTGTTACAGACCTTTTTCAGTGTTTCAACTGGGCTATCAAGATTTGAAAGCCTGATGGAAAACCTCACTTGGGACGGAGGACTTACTTGGATCTACGGTCCGGGCAGTGAAGGAGGAGTATCGATCCGGCGGCGAATAGAGTCCGTTTCTCATGATGTGAATCTTATCCAGGCTATGTCGACTTTGGATGATCGGATTGACACTTTTCTGAAGTTATTAGCAGCCGACCCTCAGAGCGAGGAGTTAACTGGTGACGTCCTTCTCCTTGTATGTAGGCAATGGCTCCTTGGACAGTCAACTGATAAAGGCAAGATGCGTTCTGAGCCCTTGCAAGAGAGTCAGTTGATGCTGCGGAAGCTAGTTAGTGCAAAGCTTGCAGAGAAGCTACTGGGCACCTCGAAAGACATACTCTCTCGCAATCCCCTCAAGCTATTAGAGCTAATCAAACAGCTAATTGAGAGCGAAACCAGCGATCAAACAGCCCAAAAGAGGAGGAGAGAAGACCTCGCACATGTGTCTATCCGCTCATTATCGAGCCTTACCACAAGCGAGACGGACATTGAGCAGCCTGATGCGGAGAAAGTTGAATCTTTATCCACCGCACTCAGCCTGCTTTCTACGGTCCTTACATCTCCTGATTTTGGATTATCAGAACAGATACGCTCGATTCTTGAAACCATAAAGTCTCAATTGGATCTACTCCTTCCTACATTGCCGCCTTCGCTTTCTCAACCAGCCACAACAGCGTCCATGCTTCTTGAAATCACTCTATCAGAATCAATAACCTCAGGAGATAAACACGAGCAAATATCCTCTCGCGTCTCAGACCTCGAGAAGCACCGCCAAGCTCTTCAAAATTTATCATCCACTTTACCACCCGTCCAGGCCGAGGGACTCTCTATGCTCTCAGACCTGGTCAAGGACTCTTCTCCCATCCTCGATATCCCAGCCACTCTCACTCTCCTTCTCTCGCTGATAACTAATACGGATGCGGAATCCTCATCGAATGATGAGTTTATTTACCTAAATGTCATCAAACTCGTCGGGTTGCTTGCGTCTAGGCATCCCAAAACTGTGATCAAAACCCTTGCAGAGCGATATGCGGATAGGAACGAAGACATCACATTGGATCAGCGGTTGCGGATTGGCGAATCCCTCCTTAGAACAGTGGAGGAGCTCGGACAAGCGCTGGTTAATGACGCTGCAAAAGTATTGGGAGAGACAATGATAGAAGTTGCTGCGCGACGTGGAAGGAAGCCCAAGGCAAAGAAGGCCAGAGAGGAAGCCATCGAAAAAGAAAAGATGCGGAAGAAGGAAGATGAGGTACCAGGATTTGATATTGGCAAATCACTGGAACAGTTGGGCCAAGAGATGGACTCAGACACAGAAGATCCTGAAGTGGCAGCTCACTCAAGCAATATCCTCGAAGCCTGGGCAGCCGGAGCAGCTTCTGATGCAGAACCCGATGATCTCCGTGCTCGTGCGTCCGCTATCTCGATCCTAGCCTCAGCCATTCAAACCAATCTCGCAGGACTAGGTCCCCCAATCGCGTCCACGTCTGTTGAACTGGCTCTATCGACCTTAACCCTCGAACTAGGCCCCGAGAGCGCAATACTCCGACGATCCGCCGTCATCCTACTCCTCGACCTCCTAAAAGCACTCGACAACGCACGAGAAACCGGTGTCTCTCTCGGCTTTGGCTTCACTTTCAACACCTCATCAACCACCGCTCAGGAAGGTAATATCGGCAATGTATTTGATATCCTCCAGGTCCTCGGATTTGTAGAATCCAAAGAAACAGACGCGATTGTCCGCGGGCACTTGCGCGTATTAATCGAGAGCTTTGAGGCTTGGGTTGAGAAATCTTTACTACGGGGATTCGGGGCTGGTGGAGGAATTGGACAGTCGACGACGCCTAGATTCGAGCTTGGAGACCGATTGGCTGGGTTGGATATTCAGCCACCTGCGTCTCAAGGGACGAGATCGCCATCATTCGCGGGTCCGCGAATTGAGGAAATTGAGTAGATTTTATGGGATTTTTTGGAGGGTGATAGCTAGGACCTGATGAATCATGGCTAGATTTGGACTTTTGTACAGTAACCACATATTTGCAGTTCATCATCAACACATGTCTGTTCCTAACTAAGGCATTTTTGCTCATTGAAGCCAATATTCCCTTGTTAAAAAGACATGCATAACTAGCCTAATAACAATCAAATTTGTAAGTTCTCTTCAGCCAGTGTCTGTCTGCTCACCCAATATCTCCTGTAATGTACATGAAAAAAGGCCAAATAAAGTGGGTTTTGAAGAAGAAAAAGTGAAAAGCCATCATCAATCTCTCAGCAAATTTCCCTCAATTGGATAACAAAAAGACAGCCAAGCAAGCAGCACAAATAGATATGTGCTTTGTTTTCACTTTTCAAGCGATGCTTGAGATAGTAGAATAGAAAGATAACCTTGACCTAAAAAAGATGAATGAAAAGAAAAAGAAAAAGAAAAACCATGAGCCACCCTCATATCAGACAAAACTCCAGTGCTATCATGAAATTAGATTGTCAAGAATGTGAAATTCCATGATCTGTGTGGTCATATCTTAGTTCCTGCTTAACACATCAAAGAGAGAAAGCGAATCCATTATGAATGGAGGCGAACAAAATCAGGGCGCACATCATCTTATTCAATAAAACCCAGATGCGAACTGATCATGGGCCGGGAGTCCAGCATACATATTTCCCGGGCCGCCGTAGCCGCCGCCCTGAGACTGATTGTGGAATCCTCGGTTTTTATTGCCTCCGCCGTAGCCACCACGGCCGCCGCCGCCGCCGCCACCTTGGAAGAAACTATTGTCGTTGCGCTGTCCGCCACGGTAGTTTCCCCCACGACCTCGTCCACGCCCACCACCACGGCCACCACGACCCTGATGGCCGCGTCGTCCCTGACCATGACCGCCAAAGTTGTTGTTTCTTTCAGAAGCTGGGCGTGGACCAGCAGCATTGCGGGCCTGGCGATCCTCATCGCTAGCATGGAATTTATTCTCGATACCAAGGAGCTCGCAGAATTGTGTGGTCTGCGGGTTTGTGTACTCCTGGGGCTGCTGATTCGTATCGATGGGCACGGCAGGATCGTAGATAGGTGCGGTAATGGAGAAATTTTCTGGCACGACCATTTTGCCTTTGCTGCTGATGTTCTCTTCAACCCATTGCTCTGCTTCCTCAATCATAGGCTTGTAAATCGCGTCACCTTTGTTGTGGGGAATGGGCGCATCAGGATCACCGAGGATGAGGTCGTTGGCGAAAACGCGAGTGATTGCTAGCCATTCTTTGTCGTACTTGAGCTGGTACGGATGTTGGTCTTCGGCACTGCTATCGCTAGAAGATGTTGCTGGGAATTCGAGCAGTTGTAAGAACTGTCTGCCCGATCCACACTTGTCCAGGGCCAGGAATTTAGTCGTAGTGTTTGTGATACCTGCTGGAAGCGTGGCTTCAAAAACGGGAACATCGGCGGGGACATCGGTAGCTTCTGGTTTTCTGAAGCTGGCCGGCAACAGATTGCGAAGATCCTCTGGAATGTCATCGGAAGTTCCAGCTTCTTTACCCTGGTCTGGTTTTGTTTCGGATGCGTCGGTAGGCTTTGTTAATTTGGGCCCTTCCGCGGCGACGGCCCTGGGGTTCGAGGGTTCTGGTGCCTCTGAAGACGAGTCGGAATCGAGATCGATCTCATCAGCATTCTTGACTGCAGCTGGGGCAGCCATATCCTGCTCCTTCGCAATCTCATCCTCTTTAGCAGCACTTTCATCTTCGAATCCGGTTTTAACTACGTCCGTCACCTTGCGCGAAAGTCCGTCGTCCTTCACTGCCACCTTGCGCCACGTCTCTTGGTAGCTCACCTCGGAAAAGTCTGTGGCTAAGCCTGCTTTTACCTTTATCTGGTGTTCCTCTTGCTCTTTTTGAAATCGAGCGAGTTCTTCGGCGTCCTCTTTAGCGGCTACTTCATGGAAGTTACTCCACGCGGAAACTAGCTGTTCGCGAGAGGCAACGTCCTGGCCTTGGGTTTTACCAGGCAAGGCTGACACGCCCGCTTGTCCACCTTTCTTTTCTTCCCCGCCCTTTGAAGCCACCTCCATAGGGTCAATATCCATTTTCGCTTCGGACTGATTGTCCTTAGACTGCACGGTAGCTGGTTCTCGAGTGTCGGTCTGAGGCTCCGCGGTCTCAAGAGCTGCAGGTTCCCCATGCTCAGCACGCGATCTCACTGGTGTTGGTACGTAGGGCCCCTGGTTCACTGATGCTGGCACGTAGAGCCCGTGGTTCACTGATGCCGTGAATTTGCAGTGCAGGTGCGCTGAGAACCAAAATAGAGGTCGAAGCCGATCCAAAACGTATTTTGCGGCAACGCTACCCAATCTTCCCGTGTTTGCGTCTTGGGCAAAGGCCCGTTTCTTTCGGAACAGGTTGTTGTAATCTCCCGCCCACTCAATGCCTTGGGGCCAGTCATGGCTGAGTCCGATGTCAACCTGAGAGCGAATTTGAAGTAACTTGCGAACGTCAAGCTCTCGGATATGGTAGATGGACCTAGTATCGTCACTGTTGTAAGGCAGGCGTTCAAAATGGGGCTTGCGGTAATCATGGCCTTTCCAAATACCAGTCATGCCAGCTATGCGCAAGGGTCCACAGCGTATAACATTCGCAGCTCCGAGGTAGTAGATGTTAGGAGCCACCCAGCCACCGTAGTACAGCTCCCATAGATGACTGCTTGCTTCATGGTTGCCACCGATGAAGATTGTCAAGTAAGGAGCAACACGTGCCCCACGGTAATAGTCATGAAAATCTCCAATCTGTTTGTACTTTTGTGGTACCGACATGCTCGCAAGATCGTTAGAGTTTCGAACAGCCTGGTTGTATATCTGTCAGTTGAAAAGCACGCTATATATGTAGATGAGAGTTATACCTGGAAGTCACCACCAATGATGACGAGATCGACGCCATCCCAACCCTTGAGAGCAGCAGATTCCTTCACCGAAGAGTAAATGTCATGAAGCATACCATGTCCCTAGAATATATCAAATCAGCAAGAAATGTTTTACGCAGTGAAATGACAGCAGCCTCGGTGGTAATAGACGGTTAGCGACTCACACAGCCCTGAACAGCAACGCGGAACGCAGGTTGCGCCATTTAGCTGTCCTCCCTTTGGGAGAATCAAGCCCAGCTAGACGTGTTTTGGATTCGGTATGTGACGCGTCTTTGGCTGGACAGATATTAGAAATGGATGTAAGGGGGAGAGGATAAGGAGCACACTGAGATTGCGGGAGGAAGGAAAAGAAGACGTAAATTGCCAGATCAAAAGTATGGAAGGGATAGAACCATGACACCTTTATAACCTGAAGGTCACAGAAGTAAGATGAAGAGTTGTGGTCAAATACGAGTGAATAAATGTCACTGAGTTTGAGTGTTGTGTGGCAGGCGAAAGGGATGTTTGCAATGGTTTGTCTCGGCAGGGGAGTTGTCTGGACAGGCAGCATCAAACTTGCATCTTCCACTCCTCTATCATCCAATCCTTGAATGCATCTGAACACAACATTCCAACAGCAGTGGTAAGGTAGTGATCTACCAAGCAAAGCATGACTATGCAGTCAGTTAAAACAGCTCAGCTAGGCTCTGCATCAAGATTGGAGTTCCTGAAAAATTCAGCCTACCATCTCCAACAGGAGAGTCCTTCAACCTCCCGGCATCTACTGTCTGTCTACAACCATCTTTTACTGGAAGAATCTAGACCACTACCAGCAGCCCAGCAGAGAGAATCCTGCCCTGCATGTGGAAACTACCGAAATCCTAATGCTTACACTACCACGAAAAGGACATCAGGCCTACACAAGGCGCAGAAGCTGAAGGTGCGCAAGAAAGGAGCGTCAACCAGCTGGAGCACGGCAATGGAATACAAATGCTCGACGCCACAATGCGGCCGCTACACATATCAAAAATTACAGAGACCACCCAGATATATGGACCAGAGAAAGATCCGCTCAAAGGATACAGATACGAAGCCAACCAGTACAGTCCAAGCGGCAAAGGACCTTTCCCAACTAGCGAAAGTTATCTCGACCCCAACCCCCAAAATCAGTTCTGACAATGCCGGCAGCAAGAAGAGAGCCAAGGCACGGAAACAACAAGGCCTGCAGGCGCTTCTCAACAAGCAAAAATCGCAATCGCAGACCTCGTCGCCGCTCGACCTGATGGACTTTTTGCAGTCTTGACATCGGACCGGAACAACTATTTTTCCATGTCACATTCAGGAAAAGGTTAGCGCGGGGTATCGATTATACACCAAACTTGATTTGGCTTAGTTCATGATTGGAAATTGGTGGGGGGGCAACTTTGTGCTGCCATGAATTTTTTGTTCCCAGAGGCATTTGAGCGTGCTGTTTTCGCTTGACTAGATCTGTCGAGAAGATTCTGAATAGTGTTGAGCATTACACAACAACATTTTTATTAAAAGTCGAACTTTCAAACAATACCTTCAATTCTCCTGCTGCGGGGTCGTCCCGGATCTTAACCAACAAAATTTCCCACTTCTATCGATAAGCTATCGGCTTGTTAATCAAAGCAAGAAATATTTCAACCCCCGATCGTCCATCGTGAAAGGCAACAACAGCTTACCTTTAACTCGAATCTCTCGCTATCACACTTTTTCCCCTTTTTAATCCCCCGAAGATGGCTTCACACGATGTTTCCGACGCGGCGGCAGTGAGCGCCAAGGTGGAAGAGCTTTCACTTAACAACGCGACGCAAGAAAGGCCGCAAGACCCCGACACTGTCGAGAAGGAAGGCAAAAGCGCAGAGGTGGGCCAAGATGATGATGATACAGGGCTTTTGCAACTCGAGAGTCTTTGCATGAATTGTCACAAAGACGTAAGCACCTCCTCAATAATCACTCAACCCCACTAGGTATAGGCTAACGTGGTAGAACAGGGCGTAACGAAGCTTCTTCTGTTGCGAGTTCCATTCTTCCGCGATGTTATCCTAGAGTCTTTTGAGTGTCCTCATTGTTACTTCAAGAACAACTCTGTCAAATCTGCCGATATGATCCAGGAGTTAGCCGCATTATATACGTTAGAGTGCCAAAGCATGGCGGACTTCGAACGCCAGGTTATCATAAGCGAATCAGGTATATTCCGCTTGGAAACCCTTGGGATTGAGATGCCAAAGTCTGAGGGACAGCTCACCAACGTCGAGGGCATGGTTTCCAAGATCCTGACTCAACTGGAGAATGAGCAACCCGCGAGAAAGGAGGCCGACCCAGACCTATATAAAGCCCTGGAATCTATCATTGAGAAACTCAGATCGATGTTGGAAGGAAAGGCGTTCCCATTCACAATCACGCTTGACGACCCTACTGGAAATTCATGGGTTGCGCCAACGCCACATGATGAAGGCGGCAAATATAAACGAAAGGACTATCCCAGGACACGCGAGCAGAATGAAGTGCTGGGCCTCACGGAAGGCGCAGATAATGAGCCACGACCAAATGGCCATATGGTGCAATCAGCCGGCGATCCTGAGGATCTCGACATTGTCGACGGCAAAGTTTACAGTCTTCCAGCAGAGTGCCCAGCTTGCACCAAAACCTGCGTAGTTAACATGCAACAAGTCCATATCCCACACTTCAAGGAAGTATTCATTTGGAGTACAGTTTGCGACCGATGCGGTTATCGTACAAATGAAGTGAAGACAGGAGGTGCGGTTCCAGACAAAGGCCGACGTGTAATTCTTCAAGTCGACGGTCTGGATGACTTGTCTCGGGATATCCTAAAGTCTGACACATGCGCCATGGCAAGTGAGGAACTTGACCTATCTGTTCAGCCAGGCACGCTTGGAGGCAGATTTACCACCATCGAGGGCCTCCTGACCCAAGTCCGCGACCAGTTGCACGGCCAGATTTTCCACACTGGTACCGAAGATCTTGCCCCCGGTGACTCCATGATTCAGAGTGAGAAGGTCACTTGGGACCGATTCTTCTCCCGACTTGACTCCGCAATTGCTGGTGAATTGAAATTCGTCATCACTCTCGAAGATCCCATGGCCAACAGCTACGTTCAAGATCTCTATTCGCCAGAGCCTGATCCTCGATTGAAGATTGAAGATTACACTCGTACCGACGAAGAGGAAGAGGAGTTGGGATTGAAGGATATGAAGACAGAAGGATATGAGGATGATGCGAAGAAAGAAGCAGAGAAAGAGGAGAAGACCGAGCAGCCTGCGGAAGTGAAGGCTTCATAGTCCTATTACCATTCTTTTTCTTGTTTCCGATTCCCCTACGCTCAGTAGGCGCATTCTATGTGGTGGTATAGCATTTGTGATGACTTTATTTATGATTTTCCTTCAGCCTTCTGTGTTTCGAGTATTCCCCGACTCGCTGTCATGTTATACATACACAAAAGTTCTATTTTCATTTTTTTCCCCCCTCCTGCTTCTTTAGTGTGGTTTCCACCTCGTATATACCAATTAGTCTAGGGGCAGGAGAGATTAGAAAGGCGGTACATAGATAACTTATTAGACATCCTCTGCAGAGAGACTTTCCTGCATAATCTATAACAAATCATTGACCTGGACACATCTTCAACTCATTCCATCTTTCCCATATCTCTGTTGTACCTCCTTCTTGACTTCAAACCTTGAAACTGCCAAAGAGCCCCTTCATTTGCCCAGTCTACCAGAAAGCGGACAATAACCAGATTTTCTGAAGCAAATTGGCCGCTGTGCATTGTATCGATTCGACATGCTACCCAGGAAAACGCGACCCGAAAACATAGGCCGGCGATTATGTACCGTAAGGATATCAAGGACTAACCGTAGCTCATATCTCAGTACGGCGCCCTTTCAGTTAAATCGTCGATCGCAGTGAAAGAAACGTCGCGTGACATTCGTCGCTTGTCTCGAGCCGCAGAGTACCTCGACGCTCATGTCCTCCAGATGCAACATGCACATAAGCGGCGTAGAAGGAAGCGCGTTATTTCCCCCGCCAGCCCACCCCATTATTCAAGAAAAAATCGTCCCTTTCTTTTACGACGCAAACGGATTCGCATGAATCGTAACCTTCTCAATACCCATCCTCTCCCACCCTTCAGCAGCGACTTCATCCTCCTCCATCGCCGCGGGCTGCACAATCCTCCCCTTCTTATCAACCTTAAACTTCGCATTCTCCAATTTCCCCAACACAATATCCCCCTGCTCCCCTTCCCCCATGCCCAAAACCTTCCCAAACACAGTGCTCTTCCCGTCTAAATGTGGTGCCGCAGCTAGCGTGACGAAGAATTGACTTCCATTCACTTCCTGCGTTGTCGTCACGCCAGCTGCATTGGTGGATTTCACGGCCCTGCTGGCCATACTGAGAATACCGCGTGCGTTGTGGCGGAGGGTCGGGAGGTGGATTTCCTGCTCGAGATGGTCGGGGTGGTAGATTGAGGCGCCGCCCTTGGGTGGGTCGAATGGTAGAGAGGGGCGGGAGGGAGCGGCGGGTGGTAAAATTTGGGAGATGTCGCCGCCTTGGAGAATGAAGGAGGGTATGAAGCGGTGGAAGGGGGTGTTGTTGTATGCTCCGGATGCGCTGAGGGCGAGGAAGTTCTACAAGTGGGCGTGGGCGGTTAGTTATGATAATATTGAAGGGGGTGGGGGCGTATAAGATTGGAAAAAAGGTTCAATCGTACCTCTGCTGTCTTGGGAACAGCTTCGCAGAATATTTCCACCTTGAGGTCGCCGTGCGTCGTATGTAACTAGATGATGGTTAGGTCTGCCAGACAGACAGATGGCGGGGTTGGAAGTTCCATAGGAGGGATCGAGAACTTACAGTTACGGACATCTTGCTTAAAAGAATTGAAGCTAATGCTCCAGTCTAGGTTGTGGATATGAATGTTCTGCAGGCGCTTGGTCCTAATGTCCTCCAGTATTCGAATACTGACAGACCTCGATCTCCGACGCGTCCAGCTTGATATCGCCAAATCGTCGAGATCACGTGGCCTGGCGCGGAGATCGCCGCGGCGCGTCATTCCCAACGTCAATGTCGTGACCACCGCGGTCAATGTTGGTGGTGTTCTTATTAAAACTTATGAAGAGAGAATTATAATGCCCTCGCCATTCGTACCACCTCTCATAAACTCTATAATGTTTTCAGGTGATGATTTTAAATGGTTTTCATCCGAGCCTGGATGTATCTCCCCACATCAGGGCCCAACTATATTTACAGTTCTCTCGACTAGACAGATGATGGACTAGACGAAGTCTTATGTGCCCCGGCCTTCTCGCACCCTTTTCGACTATAGTCAGAATGTATTAATTATAGAGTAAGTACATGTTTACTAGATCCCTCCCATTTCTATATCTTTCAACCTCCGAAACATCGGTTCCTTCTCTCAACCCTGGATTTGAAAGACAAAGGGCTTGAAAACGTCGAGTATTCCGGATCGCTTTCACAGTTCCATCCACACTCAACTAACCCCTTACATGATCATCATGTAACCGCAAACAAGGAAGTCACGTTGAGTGCATCTTTTCAGAACAATGGGACCGCAGGATTACAAGATACCCGTCAACCCCCTCTAGCAAGTGCGCTGGGTCCACTCGCCCGTCGCAGTGATGTGGCAGATTTCATACCCTTTACCATCCTTGGGGCATGGCCTGCAAGAATCCGCTTGGGCTGGATTAGGATCTGCTATTGGGACTGGTATTGCGAGAGCTATCGCGGCGAGCGAAGCGATCAGGATGGCGGAGAGCCTCATTCTAGGGCCGATTAATTCGAATTCAAGAGCAGGCTTAAGTCGAAAGATAACGAGAAGCGGGATACTGGTTTAGGTGACGGTATATTAGCGAGGGATCAATGCTGCGACCATATATGAACAGAGAGATGAGTAGGATTGGAGGTGAGGCTATGCATTTGTGACATTTAGTTGAACTATGGGCCACTTACATTGCGAGTAGTACCTTCCACGTTCCACACTAAGCAAAATTCCTCTTCCCAGTTTTGTTTGAATCCTCGTTCGCTTTGATACACTCACTTTCTCTACCTCGTAGGATCAGCTTCGTCTTTATATAGCTCTTCGAGGAGACACCCCGCTCTGCAAACACGCTCCAGCATACGTCAGAATGTATATGCAAGCATTCCCCTAATATTGAACAACGTGGCTATATGCCTATGCCTTTCCTTTGTACGACTGCCCACATTTCTAGCCGAGAGTCGTGCAACATATGACCCAGGGTCAAATTGACATATTTTCAGCATATGGAGAACATGATTTACCAAGGTACCAAATGTCCATTACTCGATTCGGAAGTCGAAGTAGCTGCAACCAATCATGAGGGTGCGGAGGTAACAGTAGTTTGGTGAAAAGCAAGCAAGATGCGCGACAGCATGAACCATCAATCTCGATCCCAGTATCTGAAAGAAAGACAAAGACGGATCAAAGATCCCCACATACGTTGAGGATGTGCCGTCGGATGGAATTTCTTGATAGGGACTCTCATGAGCACGAAGATGCCCGCTGGCCATTGGAAAAACTGCCCTTGGCTGTTGCGAAATCCTCAGACGCGCCAATGAAACGGGCCATTGGAATAGCTCAGTTATCGATTTGTCCGATGGCAACCCCAGGCCAAGCTGATGCAACCGCAATATGCTAGACTCAATCTAGCGATCTTGCAGTTCGGATGATTGGGGTTCAAGTCGGGCAGTTAAACCTAACTTTGCCGCAAGATATAGCCAACTTCTCACATTCACATGCTTGACAGATACTCCAGCTGCAACTACACCCGTCTGCCTAGCTGTCTGTCTGTTCCGCACGACCTGATACCGCAACGTCGCTTTGACAGTACAAAAAAACAACAAAAGATTCATGACAAGAGTGGGATTTGAACCCACGCCAGATTTCTCTGACAAGGACCTTAACCTTGCGCCTTGGACCGCTCGGCCATCTTGCCTTTGGAGTGGTATAGAAATTGTGGTGGGTGGATCCATTGGTGTAGGTGAAGCGAGAAGGGAATAAAAACTTTAAAACCAGAGTTTGTGTGTGGAGACATAAAAAGGAGCACCGAGTAACAAAAATAAGGGAGCAAAAAGTTTATGACAAGAGTGGGATTTGAACCCACGCCAGATTTCTCTGACAAGGACCTTAACCTTGCGCCTTGGACCGCTCGGCCATCTTGCCTTGAATACTGCATATTGTGTCTAGACCATTTCACCTCGCCTATCTCCAGCAGCGAGCTAGAATTCACCTGTCATCTCATGGGCACATATTGCTCAACCCTTCAGCGGATTGCTGGAGAGCTAACCACAAGATCAGTAAGCATTTTTCATTGATCAGATAATGTTCTTAGTTTACTCTATCATCCAAGTGGGCCGCTTACTATCAGTTAGATATTACTCATGCCACATCTTTGATATGCAGCTACTGGCTAGTCTTCAGCTGATGCTCTGGTGGATTTGAGCCTCATTCTTACCCGCTGGCGTCCACCAATGTAATGCTCTAGACGATGCCATTTCTCCGGCTAAGCTTAGTCTCTGGAAACTTGCGCCGTCAGTCCCGAGGGACGCCACTGAAGCAACTGCCAGAAGCGTAAGGACCGGCCCGGGATGAAGTGGCCTCACAAAGGAAAAACCTTGACAGAGCCACCTCGACGAAGGAATACGGAGGAGCTGAAGAAGCAATTGCAGAACCAAGAGTCTGGGGTAGCAGTTTACTAATTAGCGAGTTAGCAACATCGTCAGGGTACAAGTGAATGCTCAACGGGAGGCTGCTGGACAGTGGCAGAAGCAAGTAGTTGTGCTCTCCAAGCCTGTGTTTACCCCACTTGACTGCTGCGATAAAGCACACGCAATCGCCAAATGCAAGGTATAATACCAATACCGTGTTGGGGTATAATACGCCTATGCCAGCGTGTTAAGCAGGGAGAACCCCAGTAATACCAGAACCGTATCGCACCTGCTCCGTACGCTAGCTTGACGGGCTGGCCGCTGTGGAGTGTGCACACGCAACCAGCGACCAGCAACCACCAGCGCCTGCATCCCCATCCCAATCGCACCCCATGCCATGCCAGCACAAAGGCCAAACGCTGGCGCTTGATGCATCATTGACTCCCAAGCACAAGCATTTAAGCATTCAGCCTCCTCCCATCTCCACCCTCTAGACCAGGCCAACCTTTAACCATAACCATCCTTTCATCCTTCCTCGCCCAATCCATCAGACAACCTTCCCCCGCCCAAGTAAACAAACCCCATCCCTTGATGTTTCAGCCCACTTGGTCAGCACAGGCCTGAAATAAACCCGTCCCTTGTCCCCGAGGCAGCTCAATACCTTGCCAGCAGCCAATAGCGATCGTGGTACCATTGACATTTTGTGCTCTCATCCTCTTGTCTCACGATACACACCACACACCAAAACAGGCATTTACCTAGCCTCGTCCTTTCGAAAGACCATATCCTCTCCCCCAGGCAACCGTACCTTTTTACCAGTTCCTACGTTCCCCCATCGACAACCCCGTTGCCTTGCTCTGAATTCTCGCTGTGCGCAGTGACATTGAAACCCTGGGCAGAAATCCAGAAAGCAGGCCCGCGAGAGCGGGGGGTCAATCGTTGCCTGCCGGTCGACATTCCCTTCATGCACCCTATCCAAGACAATCAGATCCAGCACTGTCGGAAGTTATTACGGAGACTTGGGACGTTTCAAAGTATCCCATCCGCTGCCCATGGTGAGAGAGGTGGGACGTCTGGAGTAAGATGGCCGCATTCGTGCGTGTGTCTGGGCCACCAAACAGCCACTTTCTCGTCGGCTACCCTGGCATATCGGCTACCTTGGTGAGTTCCCCGTTTCGTGCGCGATGTGACTCCTTCCGTTTTATGTAAGAAAAAAGGTTGTTGTCGGAGCTACAAAGGATACGATGCCACGTACACCCACGTCCCCGCCCGCCCTTTTCGTTATTTTTCTACTTTCTAACCTCATGAACTAGCC
This sequence comes from Polytolypa hystricis UAMH7299, assembly GCA_002573605.1. Classification (NCBI taxonomy): domain Eukaryota; kingdom Fungi; phylum Ascomycota; class Eurotiomycetes; order Onygenales; genus Polytolypa; species Polytolypa hystricis. The sequence goes on along the minus strand of PDNA01000068.1, from coordinate 102,094 downwards.
GCGCATCGAAGGCAAGGTCGAAATTCGACCAAGTGTCGGAATCTCAGCTCCCGTTAACATCTCCATGGTTACAATATGCCTGCAGCGACGCGAGACGATACATCCCTCTGCCGATTCTGTAACCAAGCGGCACCTAGCGGCTCCGCGGAAGGAAATAACTGATATAGTGGGCAAGGAAATGCTCTTGTTCCGGTGTTCAATGGGTCGCGATCATGAGGAGATAATCGCGATGGACCTCCCTTTTGTTCTTTTTATCCCATTCGGTAGAGGTGGCCAGGAATCGTCGAGGCGGTTACCTCCCGCAAGCTTGTCGTTACCGAGTCGAACCGCAGAGACATACTATGAGCTAGTTGTGATGGTGCAACAGGGTCCATCGGACCAAAAGAAATATACTTTCCCAGTCCCCATAGCAAGATACGATACGCTTTCGACATTTGGCATGTACAATCGTCCTGAGTCCGCTGAGAAGGTTTCAGATCATTTAGTGACTTTGGGCCTATCCTTACCGCGGTGGTCGTATGGTCCTCTCGATCCCGTTCGTGTCAACGTTAAGCTCACTCCAAACCCGGACTGGCTGAATAAGGCCAAACGCGTTACTATACAAAAGATCACACTATCGATTGAAGAAGAAATCACCTACAATCACGAAGGCGACGAGCCTCAACGAAAATCCAAGACACTTGCCAAGCGGACAGAAAATGTCAATTTGAAAATGCCAGAAGCTGGATACCTCACAGAGTTGGGATTGGTGTTTCCGGCTAGGGACCTGAGAGATGCGGATGGTATACTACCTCGTGGGAAGGCCGCGTTCCCAATGTATGCCGTACAGGGGTTTACTACCACGGCATCATTATACAAGATTGAGTATTACTTGACAGTAAAGGTATGGAGAAATATCAACTTAACTCTCATCTAGTTTGTGCTAACGCTGTTGAAGGCGCATCTCACCTCAGCAAAGGACATAGTGTTACGTCAACCAATTGTTGTTTGTCCACTAGACCACGCTGGCTGCAAGGAAGAAATGGAAGCCATTGAGCAGGCTGCCAGGGAAGCCCGCCAGATAAATCCCGACAACCCTATGCTACCCCTACCTCACATCGTTGGGGTCCAGCATACCAATGCCCTACAGTACTTGGGGGTTGCAATTGTTGGCAACGCTAAACGGCCTATAATTGAATAGGCCCATCACTACCAGCGCAATAACTTCGGGCTTTTGCTCGCAAAAGCTACAGTATCCCTAGTAATATTGGGGATCTCCGTGGCAGTTCCTGCTGTGATCACCCCGCACAGAGAAATGCATCATTGAGCCACTCATAACGAATATGTTTCGACGAATCATCGCTAGAGGTTCCGCATTATATTCCCCTGTTTATAGTTATTCGTTTTTTCTTTCTTTGCGTGGCAGGGACTTTTAAGCTCTGCTATCGAATTTCGATTCAAGATAGCTAGCTCGAATGGAGCACCATGAGCACAGTTCGACAAAAAAGAGTGAAGTCTAACAATATATGATTGAGATAGAAAGGAAAAGGGAACGGTGCCAGATGATCGGCATTTTGGCCGGGGAGTTTTTTGTTTTTGATTTACTCGGGATACCACGGTACATGTCGCATGTGTCCTGTTTCTCTCGCTGCACCTTCTTCCTCTTCTTTTTCTTGCGCTGCCGTTCCTGTTCCTTGGGACGTACCCTCATCAGCGTGCTATGAATGGTTCGCCTAGTTTTGACGAGTTTTCTGCATGCTCTGTTCAGCTTCCCCTAGGGTACTTACTTCCAATTCGGCTTCCCTCGCCCATTTTCCCTACTTCCTGCCCATGCTACTCCAACTAGGGGCAGGACTCCGGCAGGGACTAAGCAGTGCTTACAGCACGATGGACTTCCTGCGTTTTTATCCCGAACTTTTTATTTTCTTTTTTTGGGGGGTTTTTTGTCTTGACTGTTTTGGAAATGGGTGTTTTACGGTTTGCATCCTGGGATCTCGAGGGTTAATGGTGTCAATATTGGTCCCTTTATCGCGCTGCGCTGCTGTTTCTTTTTTCCTTTTCCTTTCTTTTACTCTTCTTTTCTTTTACCTTTCCTTTTTACCGGGGGGTGGGGGGCGGGAGCGATGGAAATGCAGGATTGGCATGGCGCTCGAACCTTGGGTTTTTTGGTCGCTATCTCCTTTGCTTTTTTTTTCATTCTGTTCCTTCTTCTCTTCTTTGATGTGGCTGGCTTTATCTTTCGGTTGCTTTTTAGCAGCCGTGGTTAATCTTTTTAGCCCCCTTTCCCCAATTCCCCGGATCATCGGCTCCCCTTTCATCGGAAGGGGTCCACCTCACTTTATCAGTGGATGGATGGGGGGTATTCTGAATACGTGGATAGTGAGGCAAAGAGGGCTAGAGGGTGCTTTGTATCTGGGATACTTATTCTTTTCCCGATTTCTTCTTCTTCTTTTTTACGATCTCCTGATTATGGTGGATTTGTTTTCTCTCTTCTTCTTTTTTTTGGTCCTTATTATACCACTTTTCTTATTCTAGCCTTTTTATGTATACGAGATGAGCAGAAAGAAATGATAAGAAGAAAAATTTCAAGCAAATGATGAATGTATTACCACTCGCTATTTGATAACAGTCGGTGTTTTTTATGTCTTGCCCGACGCATATTTTTAACATGTCACAACCCACACGACGACAGAGCATGCCAAACAACGACAAAAAAATACCCTTTCATCCCGAAACGTTCAGCCCCCATTCCAATAACTCCCGTAGCTCCTCGACAAGATTATCCCCATCCTCATCACCATCATTACTACTCCCCCCTCCCCCTTCCCCTCGATTAGCCAATCTATGACTGCGCGCCTTGGATGCGGCTTCGGCGTTGGCTTCAACGTCTCGTATACAGATCCGCAACGTCTCCAGAACAGCTATGTATTGAGGCGATTGCGGACCGAAAGTCGAGAGCGTGTTGGAGAGGTTTTTGGAGATCTATTATTGGGAAAATAAATTTGTCAATATATATATATCTAGATGTGTGAGAGAGAAGGGGGGGGGGGTAGGGGGTCTCAGGGGCGCTGTTGCGCCCAAGTCGTAGGAAAGGTGTGGGAGAGGACGGGTGGGTGTGTCTTTTGTTTTATACCTGGTCTATTAGCTCCGATGGGTTTGATGAGGAAGTTGGCATTGACTTTCTTCTTGGGTTGGAGGAATTGTTGGATATGTATGTTTTCTTATCTGGTATGGTAGATTGAGGAGGGTGGGGTTGAAGGGGTAGAGAAATATATATATTTCTGATCGGTGATGATGCACGGTGTTATGTAATGTGCGTATGTATGTATGTATGTTATTTCCGATATATCTAGCTATATAGCTATGTGCCCTTTGAGATTATAAATATAAATCCCATGTTGTACTGTAGAAATATGCGCATAACCGTTGAGGGGGAGCTCTTCATCATCAACTCGCGCTAGCGGGGCGAAGCTCTCTCTCCGCATAGAAATTTCTCACCCAGCTTTCTGAAAAAACACCACACTGCGCACCTTCAATTTATTGCAGCCGAGCGTTTTTTCCACTCCCAATTCTTTCGCGCGTGTCAAATAAAGACTTACCTCCTACGACATTAAAAAATCACGACATTCATTCTTAATTGAAATATTATCCACGTCAGAATGGCCGATGTGGACGAGGACGTCATCCACCAGCCCGCCTCTGCCCCTGGCGCCGGAGGAGCGCAGCAGCATGCTGGAGACCACGATATATCCGACGAAACGCAAGATTTCCGGTTTCTAAATAATCTCTCCTTGTACGCCTTCTCTATCTTAGAACTCGCGAAAAATAAAAATAAAAAAATCAAGGTATCAATCGCTGACTTGAAAGTTATAAAAACCCAGCCTGAATGCCGATGACCAACCCTCCCTCCCCAAGCGTGGGGAAAAGGACTTCGAACCAAACCCTACATTACTCCAATCCGATACTCTCGACGCCTCGCGCGCAGCAATGCATAATGCGCTCGCGTATCCGCGTCTGCATAACCCGAAGACTAGGCTAGTGGGGATATATTGTCCGCGGGGCACGCTGCGACCGCCGTCGGTGTCGAGAAGGGGAGATGTAGGAGCTACGATTAAGGAAGAACAAGAAGAAAATACCGATAAGGGAGGTATAAATACAGCATCATCTTCGCAGAATCTGGAAGCCGAAGAAGACGCAGGCACGCAAACTCCAACTGCGCAAAAACCAGCACCGGCGCACGGCCCCGGCGGCGACGCATGTGTCTGCGTCCCCAACCCACGCGGCCAACACTTCCGCACCCTCGGCCAAGCCGACCACTGGAACCGCATCTGGCTACTCCCCGAAGAAGCCCTGTACTTACTCGAGCGCGGCAGTTTGGATATTCGGTGGCCATCATCGGCGGGCGCGGATAATGGGTTGGAGCCCGATCCGCGGGATGCGGAGGACGGCGTGCCGATGAGTTTGCAGGCTGCGTATGCGTGTTTTATCGGGAGGGGAGCGCTGGCGTTGGAAAGGTATACTGTGTATGTGGGGCTGAAGAGGGGTGGGTATGTGGTTGTTAGGGCGAAGGGGGGGTGGAGGGATGGTGAGAGTTCTGATGAGCGGGGAGACAATGATGGCGAGGCTGGGAAGGAGATAGAGACACACGCGCAGGCCAGAGGTACGAGTCTGCTAGGCGTGTTGTCGCGGTTTTTCGCATCGATATATGATTCGCGGTCTACGTGCAATACTGCTATCGGACCCGTTGTTGGATTAGGTTTCCATCGAAGCTACAGTACGTTCTTCCGCGCGATTGAAATCCTAACAGTGAAAAACTAACATCCCATGTCTTCTCTTTTTTAGATGATATATTCCGCTCCCTCTCGCTCATCCCCGCCTACAACCCGACCCTCTCTCACCCGTCAAACCACTTACACTTACACGCACCCGCACCTCCCGCCCCATCATCTCCCTACCACCTCGCCTACAACGTCTACAAGCCGTCCACACCCTTCCGCAAATCCAACCCTCCCACGCCCGATTTCCGGCTCGCGGTTATAAACGCGCGTACAACGCCACACCTCCCATCTCTCGCACAGATAAGCGCGCTATTAGCAGACACGCCCCTGGATCCTCCGCGAGGGGAGAAATTGGATCGTATGATGTATATGCGACTAAGGCATGGGTGGAGGAATGTGATTCTTGCAGTGGTGGATCAGGGGATTGTGAGCTTTTTGAGGATTGGAGATGTGGGGTTCGTGGGCGAGAGGCTGTATGAGCAGAAGAGTGGAGGTGGTGGGGGGTATAAGGGGGCAAGAAGGGGTGGGCGTGGTGGTGGTGGCGCGGGGAGGAGGGGGAGGAAATGAGTATGATCTGGGTATTTTTTTTATTCTATTCAAGTAGATGTGTATGTATGGATATATATATAATGTGAGCATATCAGCTTTTTTCCTCTTTTCCAACCCCCTCCGACAAATAAAACCCACAGACAAGCCCATTGATTTTGAACCTGGCCGCGGGAGTTTTTTTTAGATATGCTTTGCTCCCTTGTAAATGTGAAAGAGGTAAGGAGACAACCGTTTGATGTTCCATCGTATTCAGGCGTTTCAATCCATGATAAAGTTCCCAATGGCAAATAGACTGGTTGCGCGGAAGATTCATCCTGCTTTATTTTCTAGCGAGGGTTTCAAGTCCAGTTAAACAGCGAGTCTGTGGGAAAGAACGTAATGTCCGATGGGGGTGCTTGGGGTATATGTATATGTATGTAGAGAGAAGGAAGGCTCGCGATTAGGGACGCTGGAAAAGAAACTGAGTGTAGGACTGTTCAGAGTGTGGGGGGAAAATATAGATCAGAGGTGTATATCGCTCTATATTCCCTCCCATATTTTTCTATACATTCCAGGGAACAATAGGAATACGTAAATGATATCGAAAGCCGCTGAAGATTCGCTCCATGCCCATTAACTGAAAACGCCAAAGATATATTGTATGTGTGTATCATTTCATTCGTAAAAGCGGATACCCCTTAACTGGTTAAGCTGTAGTCGAGTAGGTTTCAGTTAATTAGCAACAGCACAGACAGAGAGAGAGAGAGTTAAGGAATTAGGGGGGAAAAAAGAAGGGAGGTAGAGCATATCCCATACTATCTAGATAATCCGCCGCCATGGTAAGTTCCAGGCATAGTTCAGGCGGAATGTCCATGTCCGGCACGTTCTCTTGGTTTTCGTTTCGCTTGTTGTAGAGGAAATATTCGCAGACTTTTTCTAGGACAACGCCACTGGTTTTTTCCAATACGTAGGTTAGCTGAGTTGGGATTGAGCGATAGGTTTTCCGTTTTGTTTTTGTCGGGTTGGTGTGAAGGCGGGAAAACATGCGGAGGAGTTTATAGAGGAGCGTTGGATACGAACTTCATATCTTCAAACACGCAACGACCAGTAATAGCTTCCGAAAATTTGCCTACAAAAATGACACGCAAAGCGAAACACCCGTTAGCCATATTCGTAAACAATATCCGCCTATCCACTCTCTCGAAATTTCGTTTTCAAGCCACGAAAGCACGCAAAAAAAAAGAAAGAAAAAAAGAAACTTACTGGCAGGATCAAGCATTCGGCGTATCGTCCCCGAAACGCACGCCGCGCTTCTTGGAATCACAAACTCGAAGCCGTCATTGGAGACTAGCGTCACGTATTCTGGCGGGTCGGGCGTGGTGAAAGCCATATCGGATCAGGGGTGTGGGAGCGGGGAAGGTTTCGATGGGGGAACGCGTATCCACGCGTACGCGTTGGTGGATGATGAGGTGTCAGAATGAAGTGGTCGAAGGGGGGAAGGTGGGGGAACGTGGTAAGGAGGGCGAGTGGGAGGGTAAAGGCGCAAATTCAAACCGGTCAATATGTACAATGTACGAGAGTATTCTATGCGAGATTGAGGTCGACAGCTTCTTTTTTCCGAGCGGAGAGCTTGCCTCCTTCCGGGGCTTCTTGGGTCTGTGCATGGTCCGTGCTGAGACCCGTGGGCACGTGATATCGAATTGCATCTTGCCCCGTATATGCACCCGGGTCTGAAGTAGCAAATTTCTATGTATGGATGCTGCTGGCTTTTACGCCGTTTGTCTTGTACCTTACTTCTTTTTGGTCTGAACAGAATATAAAGGCGTGATATGTTGATTGCATCCTGGATATTCAAAATACACCCATTGATCAAACAACCATTGTAAGACGCACGCCATCAGTTTCTCACAGTCTATAACACTTACTAATTGAGAACCAGACACACTGTTAAAAAAGAAAGAGGGGACCCCTTTACATGCTAGAATTGACTAGATTCAATCTGCTGTGTTTCCCAAAATGCCTCCAAGATCCTCCCTTTTCACATCAACCCTTAAATCCCGAATCATACCCCCATCCCGCTCCCTGATATCCCATTCCAAACCACAATGTCTTTCCCCTCTCCACAGCCCCTCCTCCACAAGGCGAGAACCCCCTTCCCTATCATACTCTAAACCCATCCTTTCCTCCTCACCGACCATAATATCCTCCCGCCCATACCACACGCACTCCTCCACCACTCGTCTCACGGGACGAGTATGCATGGTGACAGGCGGGTCTTCCGGCATCGGTCTCGCCATCGCGCAGCGCTTCATGCATGAAGGAGCTACAAAGTTAATTCTCGTCGGTCGTAATAAGGCGCGGTTACAAGATGCGCTGAAAATGCTGCGAACTCCTCACAATGAGGGCGAGGAGGAGGAGATTCCTGCAGCAGAGGCGGAGAGTGCGCAGTCTGAAGCTTCAGAGTCGACGACGGGAAACGATGCGGCTGCGATAGCAGCAGCGGGGCATTGTGAAATTTATGATTCGGGACGGTTTACGATGGTGGTCGGGGACGTTGGGAACCCGGGGTTTTGGGGTGAGGATATTAAAAAGCTCATGGTATATATACATTTCATATATCTATAAAATTAAAAAATTCCCCTTAAGCTTCTCCCGTTTCCCCCCCAACTTCTTATCTATCCTACTGGAAACTCCCTTTCCCCTCCTAACTAATTCGTTTTATCCATAGGATAACGTCGACATCCTCGTCAACGCCGCGGGAATCTCCTACTCCGCTCTTCTCCCTTTCGCAAAAGATGAGCATATCATGCAAACCCTCCACACGAATCTCCAAGGCACGATATTCGCCTGTCGGACCATGGCGAGGCGTCTTCTTCGACGGAAGCGCGCCTCCCCTACTACTACTACTACTACTACTACCACCGCGAACGGCGAAAATGTGAAGAGTGCGACGAAATGCATTATCAACGTCTCATCGCTGCATGCGTGGAAAGGTGCGGTGGGAGTATCGACGTACGCAGCTACGAAAGCGGGTGTTATTGCGCTGACGAGAAGTATTGCGGCAGAGGGAGGGTTGAGTGGTGATGATCCAGGACGAAGGTTGAGGGCGAATGTTATTGTGCCTGGGTACATTGAGACGAAGATGCTTGATGGTACGTTTACTAACTCCTCCCCCAATCCACCGCTTCGTTGAAGAAGAACGAATTTTTTTTTTTTTTTGATCGACGAAATGGGGGAAAATGTTTTGGTTAATGAACTTTCCTGATGCTATAATTATAGAATTAAGTGAAAAGACCCGTGAAGAAGCGAAAAAATCTATCCCACTGCGTAGATTCGGGACGACGGGAGAAGTCGCCGATGCCGCTGTTTTCCTGGCCACGAACGAATATGCGAACAATTGTGTGTTGAACCTTGATGGTGGGTTGAGCGCCGTGTAAGATAGAGCTAGAACAATTGCAACTGTGCAGAAGAGAAAAAAGAAAGAAAAAAATAAATTCAAGAATGAAGAAATCCAGCCCGGTGTAAATGCTCCCGTGCGGTAAACTATGTTGCGCCATTTTCCTTTGTACGCATGTCTGTATGCGATGATGGAGATGCTTTTCATCCCTTTTGATGACCGAAACTGAGGATATCTTTCTTTGCTCCGTGTGGATGCCCTAAACCAATTCCTTTAAAACGCCTTTGATCGACCAAAAAACCTGGGAAATGGAAATTGTGTACAATAATGGTAGATTTTGTGACTGTCGGCCTGAGAAGTTGTGAACCATGTTGAATGCGAAAGATTGGGGTTTTCGAGGTTATGGAAGTGTGACGCCGTGAATGATGTTACGTGAAAATGCTGTCACTGTACATGCGATGAAGAGGATCTCTCTTGCCTAATAAACGGTAGATGGATTTTCGACAAGTCGATGAGTGGATATGCCTAGTCGTCGATGAGAATCGCGCCGGTATCGTCGTCGAGGACAATCGGGTTAGAGTTGCCGCCTCCGGCGTTCAGCTTGGTTTGTTTCTTCGTCTCCTGTTCACCGTTTTCGAGACCGGCTTCTTCGGCTGTCCGCTTCTTGCCTCCTCCGGCAGCCCCGTTCGTTTGGACGGCAACACCGTTAGCTTTGCCGTTGGTAGCCTCAGGGACAGCCGAAGGTCTTGGTTTCTTTGGGATTTCGACCGGCTCTTGTCCTAGGGAGACAGGCTGGGTGTCTTCCGTTGCAGTCCTGTTCGCAGTGGGAAGGCAGTCAGTAAGGAGATTTTGTCGAGCCTTGCATGGTAGGTACACCAAGGAATCCTGTCCTTACCGTTCGGTCACAATGAGTTCCAAGTTGACGTGCGGACTCTCATCGTCCTCATCAACCACAGTGAGGAAGCTGTCATTCTGAATCCCTAGGTCGGCTAATTTCTTCGACAAGTTATCTTCTAGGTCGGGATCATAGATCGTTCCAACCTCCGTATTGATAGAAAACTCTTCGCCGTATCCGAGCTTCAACCTCAGCACTCCCTCGACCAGGTCATTTAAAGTCGCCTTTTCAGGATCGACAAACACTTTGGCTTGCGCCACGCTGCAGACAGGGCAGTCCAGGTGCGGAGGTTTCAAACTATCTGTATTGATAGCGCGTGCGCCTGATCGTTCAAGAAAGACCTGAAGGAATTATGTGAGCTTCGAAGACATTGTATAGTAGCACGAGCGCGATACTCACCATCTTCGCATTGTCGTAATCATCCTTCAGGACTTTAAAGGCCTGGAGGACGCAAAGAGCCGCAGTCATCGCATTAGTCGTAGCAATTGCAGGGATAATGTTGCCGGCCATTTCTGAGACCTGTTAGCCACAAAACATTGCACACCATGTCAAGGTTCCAATAAACGCACGTTTAGTGTCAAATTTGCTCTTCTCTTCTATTCCAAAGATATGCGAACGGAGATTAGCGCTAGCAGTAACGAAATCCAGCGTATCCACATCGTCCTTATCAAAAGTAAGGATCGGCTTGTTCTCCCCCGTCGTAGTGGATTGGAGTTCCTGCATTCGGCTGCTCAGGCGAGAGAGACTGTATGGTGTCAGCCACGGCTAGGGGCAAACGTGTCAAAACTCTCCTTCATACCTGTCTTTAAAAACCGCAAAGTCTTCCGCCAGCGACCATACTCTTTGATCTTCTTTTGAAATGCTAAAATCCACCGTCGTTGCCTGGCTTTCAAGGGTGTCATACGCGAGGGGTTCGGGGGCCCTTTTAGTCTTCCACATGTCTTCCATGTCTCTGAGTCTCGTAATATCATCATGAAAAACCTTATCGAACACCCTTTTCGCAAAATCGTCTTTGCCCATTGCTGCCCGGATCTCCTTTAGTGCTCTGGCCTCCTTGCGTAGGTTTTCGATCTCCGCCGCTACTGCGTGTCAGTAACCTGGCTGGGGTATCCTGTAGCCCTGAAAGCCATAGACGTACCATTTTCGGCATCCTCTGAAAAATCCAGCTCCTCGGTATCCTCTTCGCTCGTTCCAAATAGCTCTCTTCGACCGAGTTAGTGACAGCCGCCTCCGTATGCGGCGATGAGATATGTACTCACGGAAACAAGTAGCTTTTTGCCCATACGATGCAGTGTATAGGCTGGCTTGGGGTGCTTCTGATCGTGCAAACGGGAAACGACTTGGGAACTTCTTTCGAATTGCAGTCGTAACATTCCGTCCGCCCCTAAAACTGGTTGTAAGCCAATAACTCCCAGCGACAATCGAGGTGTACGGCAATTATGTTCCAAACCTTCTTGATCACCTGTACTTGTCCATTGAAACCTGTTGTTCCGCTCTCGATAAGGGGGACATTCGCTGCTAGGCACATCTTGTTCACATGCCGCCTCGCCTCCAGGTTGTCAAGCGCATTAAACACGAGGTCAAAGGCGGCAAACCATTCCACGTTGAATTCTGCGTCTTTTATGTTCGCGTGGTAGGCTTTGAGAGAGACATCTGGTCGGAACTTGCTGGCGACGTCTTTTGCGACCTAATCAAGGAGAGCAAGGCTCAAGGGTCAGCATTATTTTTCTGGACAGATAACAAGACTTAGATGCAATGGAAACACATACGAGAGCTTTGGACTTTTTGATGTGTTCATAGCGGAAGAGAAACTGACGATTCAAGTTGCTCAAATCGATGGTGTCCAGGTCGATAACATGTACTTCGCCAAACCCGGTGAGCGCAAGATTCTTGAGCAGTTCGCAACCAATTCCTCCGGCGCCAACCAACAACACTCGAGACTAGAGAACACAATATATTAGTCCAATTGGCTCTCTTAGTACTTAGGCTGGCAAGCTGTTCCTACGCACCTCGCGTATTTTGGAGGCTAGAGTCCCTAAGGACTGCTTGAGATATTTGTCGCGCATTTGGGTCGCGATCCCGGCAAATGAGAGAAACTAAGGTGGTAGCGGTAGAAGAACAATTGGAATATCACAAGAAACCAAACCAACACAGCGAAGATTAGATACGCAGCAAAGGAAAGGAAGCAAAAAGTTGAAGGTTAGGAGAACGCGGGCGCGTCAAGATAAAGTGTTCACGACGAAAGCGACTAGAGCTGTGAAATGCAGACGTCAGGTCTTGGCGCGGACTTTGGGGGTCTGGGCTCTCTCTGGGTCTCTGGGTCTCTGGTCCACTCAACAGCCAACCCGCTCAGAGCACTTCTTGAGTTTCATGAACAACCAACGCTGCGTTGACGTTGAAAGGCACAACACTACGAGGCAGCACCCGTTGCGGCCATGGGTTCGTCCTGGGTGCCTGGGCATCTTACTTAGTATGCACGCCTGCTGCACCCGGTTTATGCACGATCTTTGCCTGTCATACCTGTTCGTATATGTCCAATGCGAACGACGCAGGCAAATAAAGCCGGTTGCTGGCAGCTGGAACTCATGCGCAAGTCGGGAGCTATGTCCTTTAGTCTCTGGCGATCATATGGGAAAAACTGCACGCTGTTTTGTCTCAAATGTTTGAAAAAGGGATTCACCGAACTGCTATTTGGCTGTCAAACCGATCGTATGGTTCTTTGTATGCCCGCAATACTTCTTTATTCAGTCGGTAGAGTTACTGGCATAAGTTCTCCCGCGTTGTTCAATTGTTCGCTGGAGAACTCCGCAATAATGTTGGATGCCAGACAAGGTGTTTCTATACTTAACATAGCCTTCCAATCTTGCCGCTGATAATTTGAATACTCTGAGTAAACTGAAGTGTTGCAGATACGTAGATGTTTAGGCAATAAACCCAGTTGAGATGTCACATAAGCTCTGCAACCTTTCGACCCCCGTACTCGCGCCATATCTATCCTCGAAGGCGTTCCTGGTTGATATAAAACCATATTATTATTAGGGTTTGAAATATCAGGTGCCACTGTGGCTGATGGGGTATATGACATAATCAAATATTTAATTTTCACCGCAATTTGGAGACAGAATTTTGTTACGCTGGATGAATAGATATATGCCATTATTTTTTTCTTTTCGGGTTGTTTCCTTCGTGTTTTTCCTTGTTGTGTTGAAGCTGTGTCTCTTTCTTTTGCGTGGAAGCGGCCGTTGAGGGGAGAGTAACATCACGTTTGACTCATCCTTGCTCGATGCAATTTCTTTGTTTTATGGCCATTCGTTCCCTCATATCAAGATAGATACTGTTATCAGCTAGATCGCAGAGCTATTTATATTAACCGACATATCTCTGTTCGTTTTCAAGTGGAAGAGTAGGACCTTTTGAACATCAAAGAGGGAAGAGACACATAAGCCGCAAAAGAATGTCCGACGACGAAGCGGACCCCGAGCTGCTCGAGCTCCTGCGCCAATCTCTTGGTCTGGGTCGTCCATCCAAGACAGCACCTCCAGAGACCAAGGTGCTCGAAAGCGCCAGGTACGTCTTCGATAATGCCATTGACGTGGCGCTGGACCCAACCAAGACCAAAGAAGCCGCGGAGACGATATGGCGGATGATGCAGGAGAGACATTACTCAACGAAAACCTGGGCATCCCACGAACTCCATCCCAAAACCAAGGATGCAAGTACGGTTGATTTCATATTCACTATGGACTTGTTGAATTTTAGCTTTTGGTCTGAGGAGACGGATCCTAGTAAGCAGTTCGCGATTGAGTATCGGGGGAGGAGGTGGACGGGGTATTGGAGCCTGGTAGCTGCGCTGCAAAGGGCTCTGGATGAAGGTGTGTTGTTATCCCATGGAGAAAATCGCGCCTAATCCTTTTTTTCCGCTACCTTGGCTCTTAATGGAGGGTCCATGCTGAGATTGACAGAGATTCCAATTACGAGCTCGGACTTCTGGCAGAGCGAGGATGAATGCACGGACGAAGTCCTACGGCATGTTTTCCGATCAGCTACGGTGGAGGAGATCCCGCTGTTTAAAGAGCGAGCAGAATGCCTCCGTGAAGCCGGGAAGATTCTCTATGAAGTAAGCTACCTACTTTACGACCACCTCTGCGGGGAAAACCTTGGAGAGCCCATACTGAGCAAACCTCCCCCACAGAAATTCGGCTGCAGTTTCGCAAACTGCATCGCTGATGCCAACCATTCAGCTGCAGCGTTGGTAAACCTACTCGCCGAGAACTTCCCATGTTTCAGAGACGAAACAAGATTCGAAGGCAAAAAAATCCGGTTCTACAAGCGGGCGCAAATCCTCGTTGCAGATCTATGGGCCTGCTTTCAGGGGAAAGGATATGGGCAATTTGATGATATTCACAAGATCACTATGTTTGCCGGTAACGCCCACCATCCGCATCTTCCTCTTCCTTTCCGGCGGTTTTATACAAACCGCTCTATCAAACTATTCGTATTTATGCACATACTTACTCCCTTTACAGATTACCGTATTCCGCAAATGCTCCACCAGCTAGGCTGCCTCTTATACTCCCCCCCTCTCGAGACAAGTATCCGACGACTCAAGCCTCTAGCCAGCGGCAGTCAACGAGAAATCGAGCTACGCGGTGCCAGTATCTGGTGCGTCGAATTAATTCGCCAAGAGATCGAACGGCGCCATCCAGAAGTCAAAGATGGCACGTTTTCCGGCTCCAAGGTCGCGACGCCAGCGTCGCCATCAGAGCAACAATCCGTGGTGGATGTGTCGCGGCCTGAATCGAGGAATGGAAGTGGTTCTACTGTAGCAACGAAGATTGATGGTGATGTTGTTGATGATGAAGCTGATGCTGGAGAAAGTGGTGGTGATGCTCCAGAGATGATCAGGGGCGTGAATGCGATTTTGATTGATTTTCTTCTATACGATTGGATGAAGGAGCTGGAGAAGGAAGGGAAGGAGGGGATTCCGCATCATCGGACGAGGAGTATTTGGTATTGATTTGAGCATACTGAAAATATCCTTTTTAGTCCGTTGCTTGTTTTCTTTCTTCTTTTAGCTTGGTTTTGAGCTTGATAGAGTTTTGATTTCCTTTTTTTGGAAGTAGAATCGATAGATTTGAGCTTGGTGGAATCCTGCGGTTGGCCGTTACTATTCCTTTTTATATTTGCATGCACGCTGTATAGCGAATAATGACATATATAACTTTGTATAGTATTCGGCGGGGGGTATCACATCGAACCAAACTAAAACTAAAAAAATTGCAATTATCACAAAAACATATATCAACCAATAGCCTTCCCACTTCTTTCAATCGCTCTAATCCTCTTCATAACATCCCTCTTCCACAGCAAATAATCCGCCCTCCTCTCCTCGCTCAACCAGTCAACGCGATCTTGCATCATAGTTCCCAGACCGGGAAGTAAGCCGCCGGCTTTAACGGGCGCCAGCTGCCCCACAACATCCACTTTGTTACTACCACTACTCTTCTGGCGAGCTCGTTGGCTCATTTGTCTCCTCCTCTGTGGACTGATAATTGCCTCGTCATCTTCTGACGCGTCGCGGGCGCCATCGCGGTCTTGCTGCTCGTCCCATTCGTCCTCTGGGGAAGGGATATTGTCAAACCACTCTTTTCCATTCGTCCAATCGCGAGCCATGATTATTGAAAGCCACACGTCGACATCGTTGACAGATTTCTGGCCCATGATGCCAATGCTTGAGAGCGCGGCGGCGGACATTTCGACATAAGTGTCCACATCTAGCTCTCCAGGGGCAGATGACGCTGAAGCATCCATTGGTCTTCGCCTAGAAAGAACAACAAAATATAAGGCCACAATTAAGGTCATGATTCGTTCGCGATATTCCGGATTCTGAGTTTCGGGGTCGTCATTGTCGATAATGGGAGAGAGGAAAGCGGAGTCTTCATCAGGTTTGTCAGCTGTATAGTTAGACGACACTAATGATAGAACCGACGATAGCCCGGTAAAAATATGTGGAGGTAGAGTTGTAGATATCGAGGGTCTGGAGAGGTCGGTCGAGGTTGCTGTGGGAGTCGAAAGGGTAGTGCAGACTCGCCGGATCAGAGGCATTGTCCATGACGGCGCATCTTTGATGCCACTGCTCAGCAACGTTCTCTTCGCTCTTCTCTTCTTTGCTGACCTCTGGCCGAGCTTCTGAGATGGTGTGGCGGGTGCTGATCGTTTAAGCGGGGTACCTGTTTTCGAAGGCGTTTTCAAAGGTGTGCTTGTTGTGGCGGGCTTCTTGGGCGTTGACTGTGGTGTACCGGTCGGCGCGTCATTGCGGGTATTGTCGCGTCTGGATGCCCCTGATGCTTTCAACAATGCCTGCTCAAGATAGGTATATAGTTTCTTGTACACGCGGGGCGGGCATGGCGGCCTTCCCAAGAGTGGAGGGAGTTGGAGCGATTTGCTCAGTCTGATAAAAGGTGCAAGCCGACCGTTAGCTATCCACCTATCGCACTGGCTTTTCTTTTTCGTTGCATTTTTGCGAATAGTATATACATACCGCTTGCAAGCAATCTCCGCACACGCGTGGGGACGGGCAATTTCTTCCTCGGGTTTCAAGCTGCTGCCATAGCTCCGCGACTGAGCAAGAAGGTTAGTGGCATGCTGAATGAGCTCTGATGGAAGCGCTTCAGCATGCGTAGGAAGGAGATTCGCAAGAGCTTGTTCTATAGGCCGGTTACTCATTGTCACTGGCGTCGAAAATCTACGGCGCTATCAAGAGGACCTCAGAAGCTGTTTCAGTGCTTTGTGGTCGCATCACACGGAATCACGTGATTTTCACTGGCAAACATCCTGCACGAGATACGGAGTTAATTGAGGCCAACCTGAACTAATTACACTGGCGAAGTGCTGATTTATTTGATCATCGCAGCTGTGCTGTCGAAGGGACCTCTGCTATTTGGAGCCAGCCGGCGCGGGGAATAATGTCAGTTTGACGCGTGTCGCTTCGACAGACGCGAAAATCAATTAAGCCTATTTGGGCGAGCGTTGCCATGAGCAACGGATGCCTGAATACGAGCAGGCGGAGGCAACCACACACATCTCTTCATCGTCAAGCATCCAGCTGTCCATGACTGCCATTTTTATCCCTCAACATTTGAAATAAATCAAGATCCAACCTTGCTAAATATACTAATCTCGTTTTGAACGCTTGAAATCAATAGAATCAACATGCCGCCAACCCGACGACGATCAGGCAATGCTGCCATCTCCCGCAATTCCCCCGCCCAGTCCACAATCTCTTTCGGCGCGAAGTCAAAAATCTCGAAACCTACATCAGGCCATTTACCGGGAAAGAAGGCAAAAGATGTCGTCGATGTCGTCCGTAGCGTTAGCCCCGAGTCAGCTAAACCGGTGACTTCCGACATTGAAGAACCGGCACAAGAAAAGCCAACTCCAGGCTCTTCACGATCAGAACTTGCAGTGCGGGAACAAGCAAGAGTTGCAATTCGACAACCGAAGTCTGCGGAGGACCTAAAAGCAGAGACATTGACGGATAAGGATATAAAACTGTACTGGACAAAAGAGGAAGAAAATCGAATTGCGCCTCGAGGTGAGTTGATCTTGCGTTAACTGGGGGTTGTAAACTGAAGGGATTTACATACTAATGGTCTGGATGCCGCAGTTCACCAAGAGGACCTGAGTTTGGACGAGAAGATTCTACGGCACTTCGACCTGTCCAACCAATATGGCGTATGTTTCCTTCCCTTTGAACCTTTACCGTTCACCTGTGTTCCCCTATACAAGTTTATCTTGGCGGATATTATGGCTCATTGTCCGACTAACGTACTTCTAGCCTTGCATTGGGATTGCGAGAATAAAGCGTTGGAGGCGTGCTCACTCGATAAATCTTAACCCGCCCATCGAGGTGCTCGCTGTGCTCCTGAAGGAGGAAGCCAAAGGCAATGCCAACGAGAAAGCATACATCGATGAATTGCTGTCGTGATATGTGCTAAATTTTCCGCTGGAAGGTGCGAATGCAGCCGTTGGTGTGGTCTCCAGTCCACACCAGCCCTCCGTTCGTGCGTCTTCTTCTTCACTTGGTGGATTTTCCAATTTCCTACTATGTCTTTTGTATCCTGGTGTCATGGTGCTCCGGGGAGTCCGGCGTTCGTTATTTGGCTTCAAAAATTTATACCCTTGTTTTCTCATCAATATCATTTCTGAACAACAATATGCCTATCTGTCATAGTGAATATTGTCTCCATTCATGCATTATTGCCTGCACACATGCTGCAGATCAGCGACTGCCCTGTAGTCCCAACTACAACCTTGTCACACATAATCGTACGAGGGCCGTTGTGCGGTCTTGCAGAGCCAACTTGACGGCCAGATCGAGACTCGTGGTTCATTTTTGCACCCACGAGCGTTCTAACTTGAACTCGCCAAACGTGATTAGTTGTGTCACATAGTGGCTATATTGGATACAAGGCCAGTGAGTGAATGCTTTCTGAAGAGAAGAACTTTGCGTACATGGGGGCTGTTGTGCAAACAAGTAAACGAGCTTGTCTCGGCTGTGTCTGTCGAGGTTGTCGTGCTCGAATGGCCAATGGAAAATCAGGGGAAGCAACAGTGTGCCAGCGGTTGAGGCTCACCTTCCTATTTCAGCCTTTTCCTGCTTTCCCGCTAACCTCAATCAACCTCTCATTCTTCATATTATCATCTCACTCAACCCATCCCACATGATTTCAGGATATTCTCACATGGCTCTATGCTCATGAAAATGCGACGGTATGCCAATCTACTCTCCATTCAAGGCATCATTCACACAGTGAAAGCCCCCTGACTTGATCTATGTCGTAGGGCTCTTGAAGGAACTGTTCCTCGAACATTGTCAACCTGTCTAAATGACTGACTGCTCGGTAGTCGATAACGATACGGACAGTTTCCGATTGGCATCGCGCGGGGAAGTGTTCCACAGTACTAAAAATGGCTCTCTCAGGGAATAGGACATCAAAGCTTGTCACTGTTGCGAAAACCTCGGGCCATCAAGATTAAGCATATGCAGCTTGCCGCCTATGTTCCACAAAAATCTGCGATAGCAAGACCACATGCAGCCATCCCCTTTTAACTGAGGCCCTCGACCCTAGTAATATCTTGGGCCGATGATACTAGGCACAGCTCCTGGATGTGGTCGCAGCCGGTCGTGCCGTAATGTTTTCTTCAAGTCCCAGGAGCAGACGTCCGGCCCCCATGCAGGCACAGGCTGAGATAAGAATAGATTTGAATAGCCCCAGTGCCTTCAAAGTGGCGGGAACCACATGAAAATGGATAGTTTCCGAAGGATTCCATCATTCTTACCCCTGACTTAGCCTCTTGTGTTTCTGGGATTAGCGCCCCTTTGGGCACCGCCGTGGAGACCTGGCCCTGTGAAAGGGGTATCTACATCAAATCTACTCCAATGACCGGTGACGCTGCAACGGTGAAACATCGATCTGCCTTGGGGGGGAGGGGTGCATGCTGATAGACCTTTTTCACATGTCCGATGAAGTTGGAAAGATGTGGACGAGATCCCTGGTATCTAGATCAGCGTTGATGGGAATTGCCACTGTCAGCAAGAAGGCTGGAGGTGACGCATGTCCAGAATGTTGGAACACATGGCTGGCTTTCAGATTTACCTTTTTCTCACAAAGCTTGGGCTGTGTCAGCCAAGGCAAGGTACCTGGCTGCGTGTTATTCCTGCTTACACCCCTGCTAACTGTAAAAATTACTCCGTACCCAAGATGAATCCGATAACCTGTAAAGCGGAATAACCAATGCACCCATACAGTTTTCCAATGGCTGAGGAAAACTTGACAGTCTGTCAGTCTGATGACGATGTGATTAAAAAAGGAACCTTCGGCATTTAATCCCACCCCCTCACATGTGATTTCTGAAATGCCGAAATAGCCACCAACTGGCAACCCAGGGTGGGGTGGCGCGGTTCATCCATGCTAGTCAGTTTTCATCGTGGATACAACGTATTGCAACCCCCCAACGCTATTGCTGTTTAATATACCGGGGAGTTGAAGATGGCTCGGAAGTTGAGTGGCCGAAAGAAGAGATGGGCAATGGTTTCTCAGGAACCTGGGTCTGGGCTCAAGACAAGAGCAAAGCATGATATCGCGCTCTTCCATATTCAGTCAATGCCTCAGCTTGCTGGACAAGCTCAAAGATCTCGAAGCTTTCTTCTAGTCAAGCGAACTGTTGGGTGATTCAGTGGAAGGACACTGGCGCTCTCTCTTATTTTGTTCATAACAGAACGCGAGCGCGAGTTCCTGGCTGCGATCTTGAGGTCCTCAGCAAAACAAGGTGATTGAATCTCCATTCGAATACAGCCAAAAAGGTTCAGTTGTAACAGCTCAAAGCAGCCACGTCATAATGGGTGAATGCCCACGATCACCAAGCGGACTCTAGTCGTTGTTTGATGATCCTTCCCTAGCGACCTGCCAACTTATGTATTTATGCACAGCAGTCAAGGAACAAAAGATCCATGCTGTGTATCAAACTTCGGTCGAAAAATGCTGGCAGGTACAGGCATGAATTGTCTAGCCCTTTCAACTCCAAGATTTCATCGGGTATTCCGGGCTTTTGCGGCAAATCAGAGAGGCTGGCCCTTTTGAGGAATGGTGCCAAGGATATTCTATCTGAGCGTTTTAAGTTCCCTACTCGGATGGCCTGAGCGTTTTAGTTGCCCCTTGCCAACTTTAACCCCAGATTAATCCGGAATCATGAAAACAACCTTCTTACGCCACAGAACATGGAAGATGTGCAAAGTGCATTGCCAAAACTGAAGCTGATAGTTGTATGTTAAACACAGAAAAATGTCGAGAGAACTGCGTCCCTCAGGAAAAATGCGAAAAATGGACACACTCTCGCCGTGGTGAAACTGATGATTTGCGTTTGCCACAGTACTGTAACGGACGTCGTACCATGATCACCATGTCTGACATTTGGCATTCACTGGGTGGACTTGCTCCACAGAAATACCCCGTACATGCGAGATTGTGATATTTCCCTCAGCTATAAATAATCGCCATGGACTGAGTGGTTGAATCTTTTGGATGGGATTCTGTGAGAATAGTACTCATACAGAAGGCTTTTATATTTACCTGCTCGAGGAAACAACGGCAACAAGGGTTCACCCGAGTATGCGTGCGCTGGGTAGGATCCCTGTAGTCTACGTATCTGTACCGGAATGCGGAGTATATGTACACCACTCCGCTGCAAAACATTGCCAACCACTGAGCGCTAACAGTTTGGGGTGCCGAGGCCAGCCCGCTGCCATTGGTTGAGAGGCCTCGAGCGATTCCCACCTGCAAGTCACTCCCAGCCTCTGGTGAACGTTGCACCACAACCTCTGTATTCTGGCTGTCGACTGGCGGCGCTGGCTGTGACGCACTTGAGACGCAATGATAATGCTCTGAGTGACTGCCATTTTTCTTGCTGATTCGCCTGAGGCCTCAGACACTCCAAGACGCTGTCGAAGTCGGGACAGGGGAGTGTGCCATCTCTCTTCTTTCCTTGACGGACCCGTCCCATTATTGCTCAGATATTTCCCGCAGGAGCCAATAATGCTGCAACCCTGGCGGGGTTACCTCAAGCGGATGAACCCAACAAGCTTCTATGCTTATTTGAGTTTCCCGTGCAACCTCCCAGGTTGTCGCGGTTATTAATCCAAGAGCCACTGGAAACAGTCTGGACTGGGGCACCTCCGCTAACAAACCAAATTAATGACCCGTTCATACACGCTTGCAACCATGATTGGCCCGACCTTGTTATTTCCCCCTCAGAACGCTGACTACAGATCGTCTTGGTGTCCAAATCCCCAGCGATGACTGGTGCCAGTGGGTGGCGGGAAGAGATGGTAGCAAGACCCTGCCACCTTGCACCCACCCCTGCCCAGCAGTACGTAATGTCGAGTCTTGGTATGAGGTAGTTACTCCCTGATACTCGATTTGAGTGTGCTCGATGGCTCTTGAGTCGCTGGATGGAACATTCATTGAAGCCGCGTTCCAACAATTCAGGGAATACACGCCACCTTTAGAGATGGCGGGTTACTATGTACATGCTCGCCCATATGGAAAGCAATATACAATTCCATTCCGCGATAGCCATTGGAAGAAGCCCAAGCTTCCCACTGTTCGCCACCTCCCTGTCCACCGATGGCATTTGCTTTGGCTGTCAAAGCACCAGAGGAACGATGTTTAGTAGTATCCCACCCAACGAACTGTTGGACCGCTTCATGCGCACTATCCAAACCGGCAAGACCGCTAGTGCTAGAATACGGGGCCTGTGGTTCTAAGGCATTCGCTCGGATGGACCGAGCAGCGACATGTGAAGTCATTCCCCATGGGCAACAGGTGGAGAAGGATACCTTGCCCCGTCCAGCCATCCCCGTTCTAGTCAAACTTGGTCTCCCCTGGATCCTTTCCCCCCATCCCTGTCCTGTCCCGCAGGGCATATGTATAAGAAGTCATCCAGTCCGACCATCTGCTGTTCCTGTTCCTGTTCCTTCTTCTCTCGACACACTGACACTCGTTCAAAGTTCACTGCAGTCGTTTCAATTTCAAAGAACCGCATCCAATTTTATTTGCATTTTAATTTGCTTGTACATTAACGTCGATTATTCAAGATGAAGTTCTCCAACGCTGTCATTGCCCTCGCTGCGGCTTCTCTTGCTAGCGCGCAGCTCCCAGACGTTCCAGAGTGCTCGGTAGGCTTCATTCTATCAAGGGTGGAGGGGATGATGACAATATTTTATGGATGATGTTGTGCTAACACTCGGTGTCTATCTAGCTCAACTGCTTCATCAGTGCCCTCACCTCTGACGGCTGCTCCGGTCTCCTTGACTTCGAGTGCCACTGCACCAAGCCCGAGCTTCCCGGCAAGATCACTCCTTGCGTTGAGGAGGCTTGCGAGCTGTCAGACCGCATTGGTAAGTTTCCATGGATGGCATGCCGTCCGTTTACTACCATACAAAATGACCTTGCTTACATGTTATGTTAGCCGTTTCCGACGCTGTTGTCGACAAGTGCAACGAGGTCGGCGTCCCCATCGACATCCCTCCCATTGACGGTGGTGATGAGTCCAGCACCGCTGAGACTACCGCCGAGCCCACTGCTGAGCCAACCGAGTCCGAGTCCGCCGAGCCCACTGACTCTACCGCTGAGCCAACTGCTGAACCCACTGAGACTGAGACTGCTGAGCCAACTGAGTCCGCCGAGCCTACTCAGTCATCTGGCACTGGTGGTTCCGCCCAGCCCACTGGCACTGGTAACCTTCCTCCTCCCTCTGGCACCCCCACCGGCTCCCCTGAGTTCCCGGGCGCCGCCTCCACCCTCGGTATCCACGTCGGCGGTGTTGCTGCTGCTCTCCTCGCTGTCGCTGCCTACCTGTAAATAGACCTACCGGTATTCTCACGCTGAGACGAGGACACGGCGTCAAACGAGTGCTATATCACGGATCGTTTGCGTGGTGATGATGACGGCCTGCTTGAGAGTCTGGCTCGTTGGTATCAACTAATAGGTCTTTTCTCGAAGGAGTTCACCTAAGAGGAAGGAAATGAAACAACTATGTACCATCGAATCCATACACATTACTCAAATTTCTCTCTGGCGCGCTACTCTTTTTTCCTCTTCCAAAACCATTGCTGGACCAGCTGGGCGTTTGTTAAGAAATACACCATCAGCGTGTCCGTGCTTTTTTTGTTTCTTATACTCTCAACGGAGTCGTTTAGCAGCTATTGCTCTAAACCTCCATTAATTTACAACCCCCTTTGTGAATATTTTTGTCCGTTTTTATCATTTTATCTATATATCCCTGCCTCTCTGAGACAAACCTGTACAATTTGAATTTTTGGTAACAAAAGATATCGGCGGCGACTCTGTTTTACTTTTTGCACATCGCTTTCCTCATTTTGATTCTTGAATTTGTGCATAACACACTCATTGTACGTCGAGTCGATGTCTATATCTATTGTGATAGGATATTTGTAATGAAACCTTTCTCGCTGGCTTTCTGGGTCAATAGCTCAGTTTGCAGCAGAATTGGAACGAAGGAATTATTTCAACTGATCTTTGAAAGAGAGTAATGTTAGTTTGATAAAAATACATGCATTAGACTTTCCGTGCGCTCGATAGGGCTATCGTATGTCCGCGCTTGCTGCTTCCCCAACTCCCCATGGACGATGAATTGGTTCTTTTGTTGTATCCTGTTTCCACATCCCCTGCTGTCATAAGTTAATCCCCGTCGCTTTCGGAAATGAGAATGATTCAGACGATTCTCCTCCGATGCAGTGGGGCCGCCCGCCCCCGGTAAGCCCCTTATGTTATTTAGCACCGCTTTGTGCACACAACTATCACATTTGTACATAGTATTTTGAGCAGCTCCTTTCTTGAGCGATGACGACGATTATAATAATTGATCCCTTCTTGTTTTCTGAAGGAGCTTTTCCCATACGTGCTTCGTGATATGTATTCACGCGAGTCATTCCCTTAACCTTCTCCCTGTCGTCCCTCTCGACTCCGATTTAAAACTTGAACCCACCGCTGCAATCGAGGCCTATAAAGACCTCCAACTCCATGAGCGATGCCAAGGCAATATAAGCCAGAGATGAGACCAACAATATCAAAACCGCAAGAGATGCACGCTCTCTCTCTGGTTGATGGATGTCAGAACAAAGATATCACGTGATTATGTCTCCGCGTCATGCCTGCAGTAATTACTCCGCTGCCCCCTGAGCATGTCTTTTTTTTTGGATGGGGCAATGGCGTGCTCATGAATGAACCAAGCGCGCGCTTAATGATACCGATTTTCGAAGCCTGAATGATATCATTGTTGAACTAGGCTGCTGAGTGTGCTTCTTTAGATTAGTAGCTTTGTGATGGGCGAAAAGCTTCATCAGCACCTTTAACTCTATGTTGAGACTTGAAAGGCTCTTGGATACTTGATCAGATACTTGATATTGCCAAAGAGTTTCCAGAGTTATTGAAACTTGAGATAATGCTTGGTGCAGTATTCTTTTCGGGCGTATGTGCGCCCATCTCAAGATGGCGAAAATCTACTAGAGGATTCCCTTTGAAACGAAAGAATGAATGTTATTAACGCACGTCTCGTCGTTGAGCCGAGAAGCTGTCCGCTAGGCCGCGAAGGCAATGTTACTGATGGTATTGAGGCCGCGGACGAGCTTGCTATCTGATATACGTTGACTAGATTGGTTATTTATAAACAGATGACAACATTGTCAAGTTCCCTACTTGGAAGTCATCAGAAATATCAAAAACATATCTTCTTCGAGAAATTGCCTCCTTCTCAAGCTCAACGATATATATTTAAGGGAGTTATGGTTTCACCCTATCCTTCCGCCGCGCCATGCCAGGGGATACTAGCAAGTTTGCCGAACCTTTTACCTATTTAACTTTGATCTGAGCGCTTAGGGGCCGACACAAGTAACATATATTTGGATCGCTATAGAGAATGACACTGTGAGATGTGCGTCTGTGATGAGGTTTCACCCATTTATACTGGGAACATTGATTTACTGACATGCTAGGCATAAGTGGATGATATAAGTCAGAATATCCGCCATGGTTTCAATTCCGACTAAGGATATAAGTGTGAGGGATCTCAGATATGGCCTGAAAAATGTGGCATATACAACCATGGCACCATTGCAGATCCCTCATACAGATTCAGAGGTCCTGTGAGTCTTCTTGGTAGCTACCTAGGTAGCTTTCCTTCAGGTGATGTTGTGGGAGTTTAGGGTTGCTGAGAATAGTGAATTGGAATATTCCAGTATTTTATTCTCATTATGGAATAAGATACAGAATAATACTTACACAGCTGCCTAGGTTCTTTTGATATCTGCTTGTGACAAAAGTATCTGCATTGTGAGGCATACTATAATGTGTTTGTGTTCTGCAGTACAGCAAGCTGGTTCCCATGAAAGTCAAGAGACAACATGGAACAGGGACAGAAAGTTTCTCACTGAAACACCCAAGTGGATGTTTGCCAGATGTCAGAATGGTTGCAATCTTAAAGGTTTCTGCTCTCTGCAATCTGCATCTCAATCTCCCATGGAGGAGACAGCTTCTGAACACATCTGCTAACTCTGACTTGTCTAGTGACCACTAAAGGATCACTGTCACTAAGAACCACCAGCCACCACACCCCATTTACTATTTCAACCTCCTTGAAAAACTGTCTCACAGCGGGCCAAGATCTCGCAGTGCTCTGTAAGGAAAGGGTTCCCCCCAGGAACAGAGTGACTGAGCTAGATATGACAGTATAGGCTTGAGACATCGGCTTCAGGGAGTTTTATATAGCAGGTCATGAAAATCACTTGTTTACCCCCTCCCTTTTCCTGGCTCCTTTGTCCTCATCAATAGTTCAGACCTTTGTCCTACATAAAAGGTAGGGGTACCTGATGGGCTTCTATGTGGCTGGCGGCGCTGGTTGTAGGACACAAATTGCACATGTTCATATTCTTAGTATTGCCTACACAGTAGTTGTGTAAAATCGAGAATGAAGCTAGCCTGAGGGCAAATTGAGGGATCAACTAAGTGGGTTTGGGATGAATATTTCAAGGCCGCCGCATACATAACGATTATAACCAGAACAAAAGAACCACCCTGTTCTCACCAAAGAAAAAACCCAGAGGATTTCAAAAACACCAATAATGACGACATACATCCACGCCCCTCAACCCCCGCACCAGCACACCCACACCCTCATCCTCCTGCATGGCCGCGGCTCCAACGGGCCCGAATTCGCAGAGGAATTCTTCTCGTCAACGCATACATCTACATCTTAAGCCTAGGCCCACCGACACCAGCACCGACACCAGCACCGACAACACCACCGGCGACACAACACCAACACCTCCTCTCCCAGCTCCCGACATGCCGCTTCATTTTCCCTTCCTCGCGCACCTACCACTCCGCAATATTCGACGAGGACATACCATCATGGTACGACATAAAATCTCTCACAAACACAGACAAATAATGGGAGTCGCAGCTCCAGGGTCTGCGCGAGAGTGTGCGCGATGTGTTAGGTGTGCTGGATGCGGAGGTTGAGAGGCTGGGAGGGCGGGGGGCGGAGAGAGTCGTGTTGGGCGGTATGAGTCAGGGGATGAGTGTGGGGTTGTTGGTTGTGTTGGTGTGTTTGCTTCCGGAGACGAGGGGTAGGAATAGGAGGATAGGTGGGTTTTTGGGGATGAGTGGATGGATGCCGTTGGCGGGGAGGGTGGAGGAGGTGTTGTCGGGGATGAAGTGTGATAGCGGGAAAGGCGGTGGAGATGTTAATGTTGATGATGATGATGCACAGCGGAATCATCCAGAATGCTTCTTTACAAGAGCTACTATCTAAATTCCTGCATGAGATAATTCTCTCGCCATCTCTTGGTTCCGCTGAGCAGCATCATCATCATGCACATGTCCCTACTTCCCTAGCTAATATCCCCATCCTCCTCATCCACGGCATAGACGACGTATTCGTCGATATCTCCCACGGCCGTCGCGCGCGGGATATTCTCCAGCACATCTTTTCATTATCTTCGAACGCAAATGCGTTGTTGACGGGTGTGGAATGGCGCGAGTATATTGGCGCTGAGAATGAGGGATATTGGATTAAGAAGCCGGAGCAGGTGGGGGATATGCTTGCGTTTTTGAAGGGGGTTGGGTTTTGAAGGCGAGAGGGTGGGCGGAGAGGGACTAGAGGCACTGGGAATAAAGGTGTGAGTGTGTGCGTTAGGGGGTAGACATTAGATAGTTCGGATGGTTTGGGGGTCAAGGGGAAGAGGAGTGCGGTCTGCCATATAGAAGAATGACAGGGTCTATATAATAGGGGGTCATCATCTTATATGCTACTGGGTACTTATCTTCGAAACGTAGAGTCTATGGGGCATTGAGTATAAGTTTACATCATAACCTACCTTGATACGCATGGCAGCAAAAAAGACGCAAGCGGAGAGGGGAACAACAGGGAGGAGGACTTCGTTACGGGGTAGCATAACAATTCGTCGCAATTTTGTTTTTCGGCTATATTAGGTCAAGAAGAATGAAAAGAAACAGCTTTTTCACCTAATGTATTGCAAGGTATGAACAGGTTTCCAAACCTTCATTTCACCCTCTCCCAGCAAAGGAGAGGGAGAGAGAGAAAAGCACGAGATCTAACGGGGTAGTATAGCTAGACGAACGGAGCGAGGGCAAGAGGACGCAGTCTTGTAATTAAAAGAGAATAATAAATAGAGTCCGCAATGTGCAAAGCCAAAAGAAAATAGAACAGAAAACTAGAAAAAGCATAAAAACATCATGGGGGGTTTGGCGGGGTTTAGAAGAAGCGCGTACGAGAAGAAACAAGCAAGCATTCGAGGTACATAATAGCGGGTTAACTGTTGAAATTTCTTTTGGTGATCTAAAAAAAAAAAACTAGCATACCCGCGTATAGAAAGATTTTTGCATCAGTTCCCCTTCTATGAGAGCAAGATCCTGAGGATAGAATATTGTAGAATATGTTTGGTATCTACGCTCAAGCCACCTTTTTTCCCCTCCTTGCACACGCACGCACGTTTATTCGCCGGGAAAGAAAAGCTTTCGTCAAAATCGGAGGAAGAAGCTTAAACAGTGCCAAACTCCTTGATATCGGTCTGCTTTCCGCTAAGCGCGAGAGGCACGATACCGCTGACGTGCATATCGGGGCCGAACACGTGCATGTTTAGCTGCAATTCTTCGCCAACAGCCTTGATGTTCTTGAGACCCTCCTGGTAGTTAGGACCGGCGCGGCGGACCCAGATTTGCACCTTGTGCTCGTTAAGGATGGATGCAACTTCGCGAAGGGCGCGGATGACACCCTTGAACGTGGTGGCAACGTTGGTGAAGTTGGCGATACCACCGCCAATGAAGAGGACCTTGCCATCGGGATGAGTGGGGGCGCGGAGCATGAGGTCAAGAACGGTGCGGGCATAGTTGTATGTCTGGGTCTCCGTGGGGGCACCAGAGTATTCACCGTAGTTGGCGAGTTCGCTGACGAAACCAGCCGAGGCAATGGCATCCGCATAGACGACGGAGGCACCACCACCAGCGACGAGGGTCCAGATACGACCCTCAGAGTTAAGGATGGTCAATTTCAGCGAAGCACCGGTCTTTGCGTCCATGTCGGCAATGAACTTCTCCTCCTTGCTCAGCTCGCGACCGAAAGGAGCGGGGAATTCCATTGGGGGACCGGCATCGACGGTGACCTTGTCAGACCTGGGAGCGGAGATTCCCAGGGCACTTGGGCTGCGAGCAATGGCCCATTTTGTGCCGCACTCGAACTCGGCGGTCTGGTCGAGCTTGGCAGCCAAGTCGAGGAAGTACACCTCAGCGGAAGTCCTTTCGGCGTTGGGGATGACGACAAGAGGGTTGATTTCGAGGTATGTGAACTGGCAGTCAACATAGACGGCGTATAGTCGGGTAATGAAGTCCACCAGCACGTTGTGAAGGCCTGAGGGAACCTTCTTGAGGAGAGCTGCGGCGATCTCTTGATTCGAAGGGTAGTTCTTGAGGGTGACGGGTATCAACAGCTTCTCGGCCTTGGCATCGACATCACCAACATCAACACCTCCCTC
Organism: Polytolypa hystricis UAMH7299; assembly: GCA_002573605.1. Taxonomy (NCBI): domain Eukaryota; kingdom Fungi; phylum Ascomycota; class Eurotiomycetes; order Onygenales; genus Polytolypa; species Polytolypa hystricis. The sequence goes on along the minus strand of PDNA01000068.1, from coordinate 72,887 downwards.
GTGGGTAAAGAGGATCCAATCGCCCTGTCGAAGCGTTAGTTAGGTCGTACTTTAGAGTAGTAGTGGTGGTGGTCAATGGATTCGTAGGACGATTTGTAGCTGTTGCTTCTTACCTCTCGAACGGAGTTTATGTTAATGTAGTATTCAGTCTCTTGAGGATGGGGAACGAATGGCTCGACAAGGAATTGTCTCAGGAAACCAGTGACGGTCTCGACCTGTTGTTCCGTGCCGGCACGGGCTGCTATCCAAGCTCTGGCCTCCGCCCAGGTCTTGTTGAGAGCCAGAAGGCCACTCTTGCCTCGTCGCTTGATCAATTGATCTGGCTTAGCAACGAACCTGGCGCCATTGGCGAGGAGCCAAGGGTATGTCGACTCAGCCTGGTCGAGAACTCCTTCGACAGAGGCATCTTCGGGGAAGTAGAGAGAGGCGAGCTTTGGTGGGGGGTTGTGTGTGGTTGAAGCTGGGAGAGGAGAGGGCTTGATTACGGGGGCACGAGTGAGATGGTAGTTGAGAATGGCCTTGCCATCAGCTTCGAGGATCGACTTGGCCGACATGGTCGCGGTGAAGCTAGGAGATTAGGTATGTGTTGCGCTCGCTGAAGGGCGTGTTCTGTCACTCAGAAGAGAGAAAAGAAGTGAGCTGCGAGGGGCGATGATAGGGGAATAAGACACAGCAGTATAAAAGGATATGTAACAGAACGCAATGAAGCGCAGAATGTGAAGAAGAGGGAGAGAGATGGATGGCAGTGGAGTGGAGTGGAAGAGAAGAGGAAGACCGTGCAATTGCGAATAATATTTCTGGTTGAGCAGCAGCAGCGACGGCGGTGGTGGTGGTTGAGGGGCCAGCTCTGGTCGGGCAGGCTAAGCAGAACTGGCGGTGGAAATTTTTGGGTTGAAAGAGCTACCAAAGCACACTAGCTGGGTCCGGACTTCGGTGGCTTCGTTGGGGGCCCAATTCTACGACGGTTAAACATCCAGGCAACCGGGTTACAGCCCTCCCTGTACCGCCAATACACACTCGGTCAAGGATACGATGCTGATGGTGATGATGATTATTCTTCTCTTTAAATTATGGAGGGGTCTGTCTGACAATCAAGGCGAAGTGAGAATCAGAGTCAGAAATGCCCCGGATTCCAAACCCTTCTCTTGATTCCCGAGTAAACCATGCCCGTAATACAGACTGACTGATAGCACGGGGATTATCATGTGGAAACATCAAGCTGTCATTCATTCAACTTTGTTCCTTGGATCTTGCTGCCATGTTGCCAGTTAGGCTTCCAGCGGGTAGTTATCGAAGGAGTGGGTTTCGGGATTGCGGTTTTCGGAGACCGAATCATATGTTTCTTGATCCAGGAACGGCGTTGAAGTTTGTTGCGGTCGGGCAGGCAAATGCCAAACTCCAACTGCATTCGCCATGCATACACTGCTGTATTATTGTGCTGTAGTTGTAGTTGTTGATGTTAGATATATGTATGGTAAGCACTACCAGCATCCTTTAACTCTCCAAAAATAGGGCGATGCTTCCTGGAATCCTAGAATCCAGGGGGTCAGGGTGTAAACCAGCGTATTAGCTTTACGAAACACTTGGTAAAGCAGTGACCCACCAACGCCTTTCATTGGGGAGCTGCTAGCTGCATTAGGTTAGCCAGGCTCAGCTCTAGCCCTTTTCAGCCCTCCCAGCAACTCTCCCGAAAACGGACGGCGTATCGAAAGTAACAAGAGCTCGAGACTTTCCTCAACCCAACCATCACCGCTCGCCTGGCGACCATTATTGAATAATCCTCTCCGCCAACCTCACCACATCTCTCTCCCTTTTCCATCTCTGTTTTCCTGCTCCTCTCCTTCACTCCTCTCCGCTTCTAGTATTATTTCTTTCTCCATTGGATCTGTGGTTTTGAGATACCCAGACCTCGCAACCTTTGCTTCTCACCGAGCTCTTTTTCTTCTGCCTAAAAATAATCACCCCACCCCCTGCGTTTCAGTTCTGTGCATAGCTGAATAAAAAAACATCTCTATCCCGCATACTCAACACCAGCAAGGTAAGTTTGCATTTGAGAACCAGCAACATCTGTTGAGGTATATTGTATCGCATTCTAACAGTGATTCCTTTCACAGCGCCTTCACCATGCCATCTACTACCCCCCTCGCCAGCACTGCCAATGGCAACCTCTCTGCCAATGACAACATCCGCCGCTTTGCGGCCCCCAGCCGGCCATTGACACCTCTGGAACACACCCTATTTCACAACAAGACACGATGCTTTGTATAGTAAGTGGAAGGGCTCAAGGACGGGGAGGAACCCGAGCTAATGGTAATTCAGCGGCATGCAACCCCGAGCCGTCCAGGGCATGCTCGACTTCGATTTCATTTGCAAGCGCTCCACGCCTTCAGTGGCTGGTATTATCTACACTTTCGGTGGCCAATTCGTTAGCAAGATGTATGTGCCTTGTCCCCCGCAAACGCTCCCCCGCCTTGCGGTAAGTCTACAAGGGATTAGTTGTCTGACAATCACAAAAGGTACTGGGGAACGAGTGAGACTCTCTTGCCAGTTTACCAGGATGTGAACAAGGCCATGGCCAAGCACCCAGATGTAGACACCGTCGTCAACTTTGCTTCGTCGCGAAGTGTGTACAGCTCCACAATGGAATTGATGAACTGTCCCCAGATCAAGTCCATTGCCATTATCGCAGAGGGTGTCCCAGAGAGAGTAAGATCACACGCAATTCGTTCTTTCGCAGAGGGCTGTAACTGATATGTATCGCAGCGCGCTCGTGAGATCCTCGTTGTGGCCAAGGAGAAGGGAATCACCATCATCGGCCCCGCCACTGTCGGAGGAATCAAGCCTGGTGCTTTCAAGATCGGTAACACTGGTGGTATGATGGACAACATTGTAGCTTCTAAGCTCTACCGCAAGGGCTCCGTTGGCTACGTCTCCAAGTCCGGTGGTATGTCCAACGAGTTGAACAACATTATCTCGCAAAATACCGATGGTGTGTACGAGGGTGTTGCTATTGGAGGTGACAGGTATCCTGGCACCACATTCATCGACCACATGCTCCGATACCAGGCAGACCCTGAGTGCAAGATCTTGCTGCTCTTGGGTGAGGTTGGTGGTGTTGAAGAATATCGTGTTATCGAGGCCGTTCAGGACGGAACAATCACAAAGCCCGTGGTCGCGTGGGCTATCGGTACCTGCGCAAGCTTGTTTAAGACCGAGGTTCAGTTTGGTCACGCCGGTGCATCAGCAAACTCCCAGCTCGAAACCGCTGTGAATAAGAACCAGGCCATGAAGGAGGCTGGAATCTTCGTTCCAGACACCTTTGAGGAGCTGCCCCAGCTTCTCGCACAAGTCTACCAGAAGCTCGTGAAGCAAGGATCCATTAAGCCCCAGCCCGAGCCGGTTCCTCCTAAGATTCCTATTGATTACGCCTGGGCTCAGGAGCTCGGTCTTATCCGAAAGCCAGCTGCCTTCATTTCGACAATTTCCGATGACCGTGGACAGGAGCTCCTGTACGCCGGTATGCCCATCTCTGACGTCTTCAGGGAGGACATTGGTATTGGTGGTGTCATGTCCCTTCTTTGGTTCCGTCGCCGTCTCCCTCCTTATGCTAGCAAGTTCTTGGAGATGGTTCTCATGCTTACTGCGGACCACGGCCCAGCTGTGTCCGGTGCTATGAACACTATCATCACAACCAGAGCTGGCAAGGATCTTATCAGCGCCTTGGTGTCTGGTCTGCTTACCATTGGTTCCCGATTTGGTGGTGCTCTTGATGGTGCTGCTGAGGAATTCACTAAGGCCTTTGACAAGGGTCTCAGCCCTCGTGACTTCGTTGACACCATGCGCAAGGAGAACAAGCTCAGTATGTTACCAATGCGACTCCATGATCATTCTTTCTGATACTAACAATTGATTAGTTCCCGGTATTGGCCACAAGGTCAAGTCCCGCAACAACCCCGATCTCCGGGTCGAGCTCGTCAAGGAATTTGTCGTGAAGAACTTCCCCAACCACAAGCTCCTCGATTACGCCATTGCCGTCGAGACAGTCACGACCTCGAAGAAGGACAACCTGATCCTCAATGTTGACGGCTGCGTCGCTGTCTGCTTTGTCGATCTCCTACGCAACTGCGGCGCTTTCAGCCCCGAAGAAGCCGAAGATTACCTCAGGATGGGTGTTCTCAACGGTCTGTTCGTTCTCGGCCGCAGCATCGGTCTCATTGCCCATTACCTCGACCAGAAGAGACTGCGCACTGGCTTGTACCGTCATCCTTGGGATGATATCACCTATCTCCTCCCTGCTCTCCAGAAGGGTGCCCCTGGTGCTGAGGGTCGTGTTGAGGTTACCATGTAAAACGTCAATACCTCTTTCTTCAACATTTTAAAAAACTCTTTGGCATGAAATAGACATCTCATCAACCCCAAGAAAGATCTTACGCTACACTTCACCGGGCAGTCTAATTTTGCGGAGTCTTGATCCTTTTCCTCCTTTCTAAACTATTCCGATTTCCCCCCTTCTGTTTAAAGGCTCATTTTCTTTGTTCGTTTTCCTTTCTCTTTTTAATATCTTTATTAATTTTGTAGTCCGCGTCTTGGAAGAAACGTAAAAACAGTTACGAAGGGTGGGCGGTGATGATGGATGGGTTTATTTTCCTTTTTTTTTTTTTAACACAAACCTAGATCTGCTAGATACTTGGTCCTGATATGCTATGCAAACGATTTCCCACACATACATTGTCCTCATCGTGGATTTGAGTATTGTTTTTTCGTAGTCCTTTTTTTTTCACCTTCAGCAACCAGTGGAGGTCCCACAGGAAACGATGTCACGTGCGCACGTGCTTTGGAGCTCCTAGCTTTCCGCTCAAGCTTGATACAAGGACATAAAGTTACAGACAAGGCCTTACTTTTTTACGTACCATTTTATTTTACCCTACATCTTAAAAATTTCCCAAAGACAGGTCTGTGGAAATACATCAGGCTTCACACACACATACATACACCTTTATACCGAGAGAGAGAGTGTGTGAGAGAGAAAGACAGAGCTACTAGCTACTACATAGTAGCTTACCCTTGGAAATCCATCTCTCCAAAAAAATGGTCCGCCTAAAGCACCGCTATCTCCTCGTCAACATCCTCTACCCTCCCGACCAGCAGCAGCAGCAAATCAGTACCTCAAACACAGCCGCAGCCGCAGACGCAAACGCAAACGCAAACGCAGATTCTGCACTGACACAGCAGCTCCTACACATCCACCGCCCGACTCCAGATTTCCTCTCCCCTGCACTCCTGGCGCGCATGGTGCGCCAGGGCGTGGCGGAGTTATTTGGTGATTGGGGTATGGGGAAGTGTGGCGGCGCGGGAGGGGGGAGTATTCACGGTCAGTTTGATCCTTTTCTCTCTCTTCATGTTATTTTATTTGGACTATTTGGTGTTTTTTGATGGATTTGTGTGGATTGGAGCTTTGGATTCTTGTGGATTTTGGGGGTATGGTGATTTGATATGAGTTGGTAGTTTTTATGACTATACAATACTTATTTGATTGAGAGGGAAGTAGGAGAGAATCTGGAGATCGGCCCTATGTCAACATCCCTTCTTTAAGCAAGGCATATATGAGCATTGTTTTGTGAAGGGTGGTTAGACAGCAATTCATGCCATATATGCCTTCTGTCTTATTTGGTTCTCTCATCCTATTTAATGCTTTCTTGTTTGATACTATCACCCCTCTGCGGGTGCTTTACTTCACATGTTGGGAATCTCTTTGCTGAAGAAAGCATATTTGTTAATTTCTTTTCTCTGCCTTCTGTCTATGTTACATTATGTCCTGCTCATTCCCCCTATTAACACAGATCTATAGTAAAATATCTCTCCCACGCAACATCAACAGCCATAATCCGCTGTCCGCGCTCTAGCTACCGCCTGGTCTGGTCCGCCCTGACATACATGTCCTCGTTACCACCACCAAAAGACGGCGGCAGCGGCACAGGCGGCGCCAAAAAATCATCGTTAATGCAGCGCGAGTGTGTGTTTCGCGTTGTCAGAGTCTCAGGGACGATTAAAAAGGTGGAGCTCGAAGCCATTCGTCGTGCGAGGAGGGAGGTGATGAGGTTGACCGCGCGGAGTGAGCGCGGGGGTGCGGAGGTGCTGGAGAGCTTGTTTGGAGGCAAGACGGATAGTGTTGCCAATGTCGATGTGGATATGGAGGGTGAGGATGAAAGTGATGAGAGCGATGAGGAGTGATTGGCGTTGTTCTCCTGCAATATTTGCGCGCTTCCTAGCCGTCGTGTCTAGCGCGGTGGTGGAAGTTTTCATGGTGAGTGGACATTTATTCTGCCCATATCTTCTATGATTGTTGTAGAGCGTATTGAGAATGCGCCCTATATTCTATTTGACGTCGAAAATGTCTTCGTTATTTCCTGACGATTTTTATACCACTATCCTGTGGTATGGAAGCGTCAGCATCATCCATCTCTGTGTCTTGCTCTCTATTGCCAGCGGCCGCTGCATTTGCTGCAGCCTCTCTCTCCATGTCTTGTCTCTCTTTGTCGTCCCATTCGTCCTTTGCATCGATCCACCTCTCCTGCACATCTCGGACGTCTATTGTTCCCATGCCTTCTCTGACCGCAACTTGCCAGACAGTATCATTTGCGCCCTCTGCTCCGAACGCATATCCGCCGGCCCTATCGATAGTACGGAGCAAATTCATCATACTCTTTTTATCCTCCACGGCAAGCGTTTCGAACGAGACGAGTCCGAAATCCTGCACTACCTCGACAATCGCCTGGTTCAGGGCGTCGAATTTTGAGTTCGCTAGCCGCGGTGATTCCTCCTTCATATGTGGGATCAAGTACGAGAGGTCTTGGACCTCAGTGTAGAAGTCCAGATTGAACGGGAGAGGTGGGTAATTCGACAAATTGTCGATCTTGGTGAGGACGTTTATATGCGGTAGATCCATCTGCAGCATTGCGCGGAGGGAGAGGAGGAGTGCGGAGATGTACATTGAGGGGAGCGTTAGGTTGTATGAATCAACGAGGTGGATTACCACTAGCTATATCTTGACGTTAGATGTGGAACACGAGAAGAAAGGGGGGTTATGGGAGGTGATAGCAGACTCTATACCCGAGTTTTTGGATCTGGAAGAAGATATTTCGGAGCGAGGAGTGGTGCGTGAAGAGCTCGACTTGGCCGGGACAATCGAAGAGGACGTAGTCATCTACCAGTATTATGTTCATATTAGCAATTTATCCACTACAAGCTTATCCGCCGCTTTCAATATCCCCCTAAAAGTCGTCTGCAATTTATAAAATCCCCGCGCCTGCTAGGAAACCATGTTAAATCTCACCTCCAAGCTTCTTCAACCCCTCAATCAACCAGTCCACATTCTCCTCCACCTCCTCCAGCGCATATAAAACCCCACCATTCGGCCCCAGAGTATCCTCCGCCATAATCTCCTCCAGTGTCACCAGCTCCCGCACATCGAGTGCGGGAGTGTACGAGGTCCGGTCGTTTGCGGGGTCGAGATTCACAACGGAACATTTGCGGCCGATGGCGGACATGAATTGCTGCATCCCGTTGCAGTAGGTGGATTTCCCGGAGCCCGGGGGCCCGATAACAAGTTGCGCGAAGGGCATTTTTTGGTTTCTTCGCGAGAGAGAGGGTTTTGGAGAAAGATGGTGTGTGAGGGTAAAGTGAGAGGGTTGTGGAGGGGAGGAGGGACAGTTGAAGCTTTGGAGGGGCGGGAATGGGATGATGTAAGGCGGTGGGTCGCGGCAGAAGGTAAAGCTTTGGGGCGCAGAGAGAGCTTCAACAATCAGCAGCTTGATTGCAGGACAGCAAACATTGAGATTGTTAAACAACACTTTTAATTTCTTTCTGCCAATTAATGTTATTCTGAAACGACACTGTTCATATTATGGCTTCTAGTAAGAACTGCAATGTTAATACATTCTCACTATTGAAACTACTTGCTAACCTATCCTGATCAATAGATCAATTCCCACTCTCCTCCCCACCGACGGACGCAATATCTGCCCTCAAATTCTCCCCAGACCCAGACTCGACTCGCCTAGCAGTATCATCATGGGATAAAAATGTGTATCTGTATGACCTACGCGACGAGAACGGCGCTGTCGGCGAGGGCAAACTTCTTCAGAAATTCGAGCATCGGGCTCCCGTGCTGGATGTGTGTTTTGGAGAGAATGAGGACGTGATATATACAGCTGGATTGGACTGGGATGTTAGAAAGTACGTTCTTTAATCTAGGGACCCCGATGCTTTCTTTTTTACTCTTCACTTTCGCCAGAGCGGCTTTGGGGGGGAGCTAATCAACTGACTTGAAAACCGATATATAGGATCGACATACCCACCTCGACACAAACCGTCCTCAGCTCACACGGTGCGGGCGTAATATCCGTCGTCTATAGTAAAGAGCATGACCTCCTCATATCCGCGTCCTGGGACTCAACGCTCCACATCCACAACACCAACACTTCCAGCGCCTCCTCCACCTCACCTCCCATCACCATCCCACTGCCCTCGAAACCCTTCGCCCTAAGCCTCACACCCACCAAGCTCGTAGTCGCCATGTCCTCGCGCGCCCTCCACATCTACGAACTCCCCGCTCTCGCCACGGCCATCGCCGCATCAGAAGCCGCCGCTCCCCGCACATCATCATCCATCGAGCCCTGGCAACGGCGCGAAAGCAGTCTAAAATTCATGACTCGCACCGTCGCCTGCATGCCCAATGACGCTGGCTACGCATCTAGCAGCATCGAAGGCCGCGTGGCTGTCGAATGGTTCGATCCGTCTTCGGAATCGCAGGACCGCAAATACGCATTTAAATGCCATAGGCAAAATGTCGAGGGCGTGGATGTCGTGTACCCCGTCAATGCATTGGCGTTTCACCCCGTATACGGCACGTTTGCGTCTGGAGGTGGTGATGGGGTGGTTGCGCTGTGGGATGGGGTTGCGAAGAGGAGGATCAGACAGTATCAGAAGTATCCGGCGAGTGTGGCCGCGTTGGCGTTTAGTGGGAATGGAAGGTTTTTAGCGATTGGTGTGAGTCCTGGGTTTGAGGATGGGAAGGAGGAGGTTGTTACTGAGGGGATGGTGAAGGTGTTTATTAGGGAGTTGGGCGAGTCGGAGGCTAAGGGGAAGGGGCAGCGGGAGTGATTTTGTTTTTGATTTCTCTGAGGTCGGTTTTCTTACTCGTTTAAAGACTTGGTTTCCCTGCCTTTACTTTCCTGTATAATTTCTCGGAGGGAAACGCTTTTATATGTAAAAAAAAACATATCCATCCATCTTGGGATGCAACAATAACATCTTATCTATATCGGCATCTAAAGAAAACAGCACTGAATCTATATAACACAAACAAACCTCCAAAAACGTAAAAAAGACCTTTAAACAACTTTAAGTCACCTTCCTCACCTCGACCGTACCATCAGGCATACCAAAGTACGCAGCAATAGGTTTCTGCCCACCCACCGTCCCCGCCTCCGTAGCCTGCGGCCCAGTCGGGCCAAAAAACAAGCCCACCTCCAACACACCTTCGATCAGCCTAAGCTCCTTCGCCAGCTTCTCCACCTGCCAGATGCCGTCTTTCCCAGACCCATCTTTACCCGCGGCAACATCTGAGGGGAGTAGAAGTGGGGGGAAAGGTGCGTCGACGATGAAGAACCCTTGGTCAGTTTTTATAGGACCTTCTTTGAGGACTGTGGATGTGCGTAGGACCGGGGCCGGGCTGCCGAGGGCTTGGAGGCGCGCGACGACGCGGTTTACGGCTAGAGGTGCGACTTCGATTGGGATTGTGGGCCAGCTGGTTAGGAGGCGGGGTTGGAGTTTTCGGGAATCTAGTAATTCTTTTGCGTTAGTTTAAATTCGAGTATCAGCTGGGGGGGGATCTAACCAGCAACGCAAATGAACTTCTTCGCCTGCATCGCGACCAATTTCTCCTGAAACAAACAGGCTCCGCCACCCTTTATGCAATTCAAATCATCATCAACCTCATCTGCGCCGTCGAACGCAATATCCAGCACCACACCTTTGGGCAGCGCGTCGAACGCGATGGGCACCAGTCCCGCGTTGGAGATGAGCTGGTTGGACTGGTATCCCGTGGGCACGAAGCGGGTGTTGGAGGTGTCGACGCCAAGGGCCTTGATGGCTTCGACGACGTAGACGATGGTCGTCCCGCTGCCGATGCCGACGTATTTGGCGTCAGCGGGGTAGTGGTTTGCGACGGCTTCACAGGCGGCGTTGCGCTTGGCTTCTTCGACTGAGGAGGCCATTTTGGAGGGGATGGTGGATAGGGTCCTAGAGATGAGGGGAGAACAGGAGGAAAGCGGGGAGAGACGCCGTGGAGAGTGACGCAGATATGAGACTGTGGGAAGATGGCGTGGCGGAAGTTTTGTCCTACACCGAGGGATTTATTGGTGGAAATGTGTCAGTGAAAAGAAAAGTGGGGAGAACGGGGAAGGTAAATATCGGGAACTGTGGGGAATTGATGGATAGGAGACGATTATTCTCCTCTTGGTTGGGATCTTACAGCAAGAGCAATGCGGGTCGAGGGAGGAATATGGAGTTCATGTAGATGGTTTTGCCGCTGGTGGGGGAGGGGTCTGGCTCATGCGCTCATTTCATTTATGTGGGACACTTATGATATAAATGCGCCTTTAGAGCAGAGTTTCAAGAATTCTTTGAGTGTTAATAAGCAATGATTGAGTCTTGAGGGGCTAATAGTAAGGCAATTGTAAGTCAATACTTGCGAGGTTGATACATGCCCATCATCATCATCGTCATGTCTACCTGCATCTCCAGGCTGGATGCTTCTTTTGGCGCCACAGCTCTCTGTGGTGGGGTGCATGTATTAGGCTGTGAATTCCCGGGGTATTGATGTTCCGGGGTTCAGCCTACCCCATAGTCCGGAGCTGCCTGCAGACTCCCCTCCTCTGTTTCCTACTACTTCATGCACAACCTCTCCTCTTCTTGTCTGTCCAAATTCACTGGTCTGTTAGCTGACCTCTATCTTTGACAGCCATATTTACACCATTTTTAATATCTCCCATTTCTTTGTCTTGTTCAACGAAAGCTCTAATATCAAACTGGTCCCCAATGACGGAATCACTCCCCGCCCAGCTAGCGGCCCCCTCGTCCAAGGAACGGAAGTATGACCGACAGCTCAGGCTTTGGGCTGCCAGTGGCCAGCAAGCTCTGGAATCGTCCCGCATACTGCTAGTTAACTCAGACGGCCCGCTGGATAGCAATAACCCCGCGGTTTCAGGCGTGGCTGGTGTCGAGACCCTGAAGAACTTAGTCCTCCCTGGTGTTGGTGGCTTCACCATTGTTGACCCCGCGGTAGTGACGGAATCAGATCTGGGAGTTAACTTTTTCGTCGAGGAAGAGAGCCTGGGCAAGTCGCGCGCAGAAGAAACGTGCAAGTTTCTACTCGAATTGAATCCGGACGTAGAGGGTGATTTTTCTAGCAAGGTATGGTCCTGTTCTACAATCTGGACATCTAGTATAAATAACACTGACTGACTCCCCACCAGCCAATATTAGATCTCCTCCAGGATGCCAGTTTTCTACCGCGCTATAAACTCATCATCGTTACTGCTCCCATCAGGCGTTCAACTCTCCGAACCATCTGCGACACCGCCCAACAACTCTCCATCCCCGTCATATATACCCACTCCGTAGGCTTCTACGCCGCCTTTTCACTCCAACTCCCCTCCATATTCCCAATCGTCGAAACCCATCCCAGCCCAGAATCAATGCAGGACCTGCGCCTAACGAACCCATGGCCCGAACTCGCCGCCCTGGCGGACCAGGTAAAAGACCTCGACGCTCTTGACGACCTCCAACACGGCCATGTCCCTTACGTCCTCTTACTCCTTCACTATCTCCAAAAATGGAGGGACGAACATGAAGGCCGCTACCCAGAGAACTACAAAGAGAAATCTGCGTTCCGTGATCTAGTGCGGCAGGGTGCGAGGACGAATAATCCCGAGGGCGGCGAGGAGAATTTCGATGAAGCTGTCGCCGCGGTGTTGAAGAGTGTGAGCCCCTGGTCGTTGAGTAGTGGGGTGCGGGATATTTTCAACATGGATCAATGTCTTAATTTGAACGCGGCCTCGGGTAATTTCTGGATTATTGCGAACGCGATTAAGGCATTCCACGCTGCACATGGTGTCCTACCAGTACCGGGCTCCCTGCCTGATATGAAAGCCCAGTCGGCAGATTATATCAGGCTGCAAAACATTTACAAATCCAAAGCTAGACGCGATCTCGCGGAAGTGGTGGCCACGGTTCGAACCACGGAAAACCAACTCAGGGGTCCCCTCGTTGTATCTCCCATCGCCGAAAAAGAAATCGAGATATTTTGCAAGAACGCAGCGCATGTAAAAGTCCTTCAGGGCCGGAGCATCCCACACATCCAGCCGGACGCAGTACACACATTAGAAGCCGTGCGACAGAGTCTTGAGAACCCAGAATCCCTGGTCCCTATCTTCATCGCGCTCCAGGCCCTCGACGCCCTCGTCACACAATATCAAGAAACTCATCCCGCGGCGCCCTCATCATCACCTCCCTTCCTTGATGACCCTAACAATTGGTCCCGCGCCTTATCCCATATCATCTCCTTACTCGAGTCCTACGGCCAGCAGCTAGCCCTCGACGACACAATTCGCACCCGAATCTCCAATGCGCTGGAAGAAGTTAAGCGCGCTGGTGGTGGCGAGTTGCATAATATTTCCTCCTTGGTGGGAGGGCTTGTGGCGCAGGAGGCGCTGAAAGTGCTCACAAGACAGTATGTGGCCCTGGATAATACGTTTGTGTTTGATGGGATTGGGAGTGTGGGGGAGATGTTTAGATTGTAGATTTCTTTTCCTACTTACCTCTTAGAAAGGCGGGGTGGGGGGGTGGGGATGGAATTGGAATGGTGTGTGTTTTTCCTCTGCTCCTTATGCTTTAGACTTTTTGGCAAGCGGGTGGTGGATGAGAACCTACTCCTTTTTTTCTCTATGGTTTTAAAGGGGCTTCGAGATACAGTTAGAGAATGGGAGTGGATTCAGATATGGATTATGAAAACAAGCGATAATAATGAAACTTGAAGCTCGTCAATCCTCTTTTTTCTTCACCTAGATATCACTTTCCCCTGCATATCTAAATTCGAAATCTAAATATCTAAATCAGTAAAAGGAGGTCATGCCATAACTACATATCCTTCTAGAAGCTGTTGCGAGGTTCTAAACATGGGGGGGGATGCAAACATGACAAACAGCGGGACTCCCTGGCCTGCAACTCGAACCCACCCGCGTCTCCTTCCATCATTCTACATCTCCCTGACAACTTTCTTTCGTTTCAAATCATATAAGTGGCTGGTCTTGTTTTGATTACTGGGGCCGGCTTCTTTTCCAAAGGGTATTTATCCCCTGAAAAGATGACATTTCCGGGATAAACCGCTTTCAACGTTGATCGAACAGTACATACATCTCATTGCCTGGTGACCTCACTTCCGAGGGGCCCTAGACACGATATACTGATGGAGACATTGGATCGCATTCGGGAAGAGCCTTGGGTCAATGAACACTACTCTGTTCTACTTCAATTAAACACTCTCTCCGCGCATCAGATTAATAAGAAATCCTCAATTTAGCCAACGCAAGACGCGTGAGTCGCGTATCAGTGACGATGTTGCCCTCCACCCCGGTCGATGCCGGCTCCGTGGCCGAAGCCACCGCTGCGGCTGCTAATGTAGCAACGGCATCTATATCGCCATCTGCCCTGTCATCTAACTCTAGTTTCGTGGCTTCTCTCCTCCCCTCACCTAAAGATCTAGCCCTCCTTCCTCTACGAGTCGTGTATCGCGCGGAAGTTTTCATGTTTGCTACGGTACCGCGGAATATAATGCGATTGATGGGGATAGATACAGCGGCTGCGGAAATTGTCCATGGCGGTGCTGATGCGGTAGCTGCTGCTGCTGTCCTTAACACCGATGCACCGGAGATTGCTGCCGCCGCCGCCGCAGCTGCCGCAGCTGGTGCACAAGGGGCAGCGGATGGTGCGGGATCCAACCTGGTGGATATGTTGCAGAGTATGAGGAAGTTTGGTGGATTTTTTAGTTACATGACTAGCAAGTGGTCCTTGACTTGTTTTGCTGTGGTATGTGTTAACACCGCTCAAACTGGGGAAAAATGCGAGGCGGAAACGCTTGCAATCGATGCCGTTCGTTATTTCTAACGTGTACCAGGCTCTTGCTTTGAATAGAGTGACCATCTACGCTGCGACCCGCCGACAGGTTTCCCTGAAGTGGCAACGACGATTAGCGCTCAGGATAGTTGCGATTGTGCTCCTCCTTTTACAAGTTCTTACACTACTTCGCGCCATACGATGCCAAACGTCTCCGGAATATTCGGTATTCCGATACGGGAAGCCAGGGAAGCATTCTAGCCTAGATTATTCCGGTGGAGGAGGCTTTTTATATAACCTAAGTTCTTTGCTATTGTTTTGGGAGGATGACCAGGGTTCTTGCAGCGCTGTTAAGATGGGTCGACCGATCAAGGGACCCGATGTTCCTTACGGTTCTTTCTCCCTTCTTTGGCCAGTGTTTCTGAAGTTATCCCTCGCCCACTTTACCGAGACATTGTCTTGTACACTTCAGGGGAGGACCCTTTCTAGCGAGGCTGGTATGTCCATATTCGAACACTCATTGGCCTATGCGGAGGCAGAGACCATGATAAGCCAGTCAATTGGACTAGGGCTCTTCGGGCTCCCTAAGACCAATGCTCCAGCACAACAAACATCCACAGGCAGTGCTTCCTCCTCTGCGGCCCAGCTTTTTACCCGAACCCAGGTGTTGGAAAGGCTGAATGTGACGCCAGAGCTTCTCCTAATCTCATTGATATCCTGCTCTAACGGCCTAGCATCCAGCATATTGGATGTATTTGGCGTCCAACACAAGTATCGTCTTATCCATACGACGATTTGGGGCCTCTCTTTTATGGGAGCGATGATTTTCGGATTAATTGATAGCACTCCTCTGGGCAGTAACTCTGGTGTCCTCAGGTTTCCTACGGTCTGTATTGTGGGGTTCGTACCACATTTACTCATATTGATTGGTATCCTGACCTGCATTGTTATCTACTGCATTGCTCTGCTTCTTACGGCGTTCTCATTGCCCGCTGATCTCCCCGAGCCGACCTCCTTGCGTGAACGATTTTCTCTCGCCCATGAGAACATGCAGGGAGCTTCGCATATCCGAAATATTCGCCTTAATATGCGCGAAGACTTTTATACAGCCCTTGTCAGAATCGGGTATTCCGCGTTGACAGCAGCTAGCGAAGCAGTCTTCCTTAACGAAGGGAAGAGCGTGGTTGCAAGAGGAATGACATGGCTTGAAGAAGATCGCTTGACGGAGATAGAACGGCTGAGAGGCCAATCTTCTTCTAATACCCAACAAGGTCGTCCACAGCCAATGTTGGAATCTTCTGGCGGACTAGATGAGACATTTAGATTTGCCATACCTGAACGGTCGGTGGAATGGGAAACTGGCTATGGCCAGGAGAAGAAGTTTGACAAGTCTAAAAAGGGTGCTCGGTCCATGGAGTCTCGAGGTGCGCTCGGTGGAGTTGGTGCCTTTCAGGGCGTGGCTAGATGTTACCACGGCCTCTCCTTCTTCAAGGGAATCTTTTACCTTCTTTTGGGTTGGTCAGCCTTTGGGCTTATAAAATTCCTGGAGCGCATTGGCATTACCTCGCGTCCTCAGTGGTTGGAAAAGCTGAGCGGCGTAGCGCGGAGAGCAAATGCATCAGGGGAAAAAGATGCAACACCCTCTCTAGACTTCTGGATATTGACTGATCAGGGCGTGCTGGAGCTTCCGGAAGATAATGAATTCGATGTAGAAAAGGAGATGAGAAAGAGGGAGTTAGCGAATGCTTCTTCCTGGACCGGCGCTGAAGAGAACCTTTTCGACCGGAAACTATACAACTGGTGGAAAGCTGGCGGAGCCTGGGGAAACCAAGATACGAGTGGCGATTATAAACCTCCAGAGGACGACGACTGGGATAACACTAGTGTCGCCTCGATGTCGACGAACAACGACTCGGAATGGGAAGCATATGAGTCTGATGGTCGCCGTACTCCGACGCAAGAAAATCCTTACTCCTTGGCCGACCCACGTATTTCACGCTACCGCTCTACTTCTCCTACCCCTGAACCGCTTCTTGACACCCGGGCCCTTGCTCGACTTCTTGATCCGAAGGACAATGAATCTAGACACGAGGCCCGAATCCTGGCATCCCACCTGACTTCAGCCCATGAGGGGAAAATCATGACTCGCAACCGATTTCGAAAGCAATTGGAAATGGAAAGCGCACGTGTGCTGACTTCTAATCGATACAACCGTGCGCATTTCCAAAGTGCTGTCGCGCTTTCTTCGGGGAAGAACTTGAAGAGGAAACCCACCCCTGACGAGGAGGCGGAAATTTTGGAGAATCTCCTACTCTCCCGACGACTAGGCTCTTCACCCGGTACCTCTAGCTCCTCCCGTGGAAGCAGGGACCGTTCAGAACCCCAGCAGCAATCCTGGGCCACTGGTGCGTCCGGCTTGGGATCAGATGGGCCGCAGTGTGTCATCTGCCAGGCAGCTCCCCGCGCAATCATCACCTGGCCATGCCGATGCCTCTGCATCTGTGAGGATTGCAGAGTCAGTCTTGCGATGAATAACTTTGGTAGTTGTGTCACCTGTCGACGGGAAGTATCCGGCTTTGTTAGACTGTGGGTTCCATGAAGAGTGGATACATACGGGATTCGCGACATTGCATTTGCATCTTTCTAGAATTGGGCTGGGGGGCTAGGTTTTCCGTTGCTTTTTCTCCTTCCTTCTCTCCTCGGTTATTGTTATTGCTGTAATGAGGTGCATAGTTTTTCTTTTAAGCGGTTACCCTCCAGGTGGATCAATGATCTGCATGAGAAAAGATCTGGATGGACTTTTTAATCTTTGTATATACTACACTTTATCCCTTTTTTACTGTACATCTTTTTTTCTTTCTTCGCATGTCAATGTATTCTTGTTCCACCATGGGGGTGTTTTTCTTATTCCATCTCTTGGTCCTACTCTAGATGTTTGTTAGTTCTTTGACTACCGCTTGTTTTGCATAGCCTCTATCTACTTTGCTAGCTTACCTTCGCATGTCTTGACTGGCGGGCCGCTGCATACCCTTTCTCTCTAACCCCTTTCTTCAGGTTTGGATGTCTCAGCGTTTCCTTTTATGAGTTTCAAGAAAGGTACCTTGCATCCACACGAGCTCAACTAATGCATATGCACTACGCTATTAGCTAACTGAAATGCCTCACTGGCCCGTGGTTATATAAGGGCTCTATTATCCCCCTTCAATATCTCTAACTCATTGGCATGACTAAGGCATTCATTGGCTTCTGTATAAGCCTATAAATGGCGCACACTTATATATATAGCCAAATGTATTCGGATTGCTCTTGTCTTCCTTCCTATATACTTCCTTTGAATATTTTGTTCTTGATTTTCATTCTGTTGCCTCCGGCGGTTTTTTTTCTTTTCTTTTTCCTTTTCTTTTATATACCTCGATTACTTCCTGGAGCTGCAAGCCGGCACTCAACTCGACGCAGAGGCGCGGCCAAAGTTTCAAGGCTGCGTTGGCATATCATCGGATTGTCCTTCAGCTTGCCGATGTGGTTGTATGTACACTGTTCAATGCTGGATGCTTCAAACTATCCTCAACCGACCTACAGGAGATGTGGCATATCCGCAGCTATATATAACCCACACGCATATATGTTCTTTTGAAGATCACCGACCGCTGCAGCCCAACTATCCTATCTTCAAGAAGATTGCGATAGAGATTGACTCTAGGCAATTAACCCTGTAAGAACGGCACCTATTGAAACTCTCCAATAGATGAATTCTGACTTGGAGAATAGTGGCTCTCGATGGGAAGAAAGACAGCCGCTCCAACTCGCTCTTCCCTCTCCGAAACTGAAAGAGGACGTCGCTTTTCCGACGGCCACACGTCCATGGGTTTCTTCTTCGCGAGCCGATCAGACAACGCTTACTATATACGTTCCAGAAATCCTTTCTCGTTGGAAGTTTTATCTTCTCGCCATATCCATGCGCGAGAACTATCAGCCTGATATAATCCAAATCAAGACACTTATCACAATATACAATCCTGTGGCCCGGTTTCGCCATCTGTTTCTCGTTGTTTTGGACGACTGACTCCATACTTTCGTGATCTCGATATTTCCGAACACTCCGGCACCTTGATTTCCAACTAGTCGCGTGGTAGGCAAAGTGATCGGTCGCCTCAAGGAATGTCGTGGTGCCGAAAATGCAGATCCCTTATTAGTGGTAGTCATTGATGAAGCGTCTAGCCTACTACGCAAATCCTAACACCAATCAAAATGATATTGCTGTTGGTCTCGACATTCCTGGATAAGTACAGAGGCAACGCCGACCAAACTTACGAAGGAGGAAAAGCTTGTTTTATACCTGGGGAACGGGGGTGCTTCATTATTATCATTTATCAGGGGCGTCTTCCACCTATTATATAAAACTTGCAGGCCCCATTCTAATCCCAACCCCATACGCTTTTGCGCAAGCAACTCCTCCTCCTCTCGCCGACCAAAGCGCGCGTTGACCGTCTGAAATCCTCAGCCGACTTCTTTTCTTCGTGCTGCGCGTGTTGCGTGTTCGATCGTGGGATTTTTGCGGTATATATACCGTTAAAGGGTCCTGAAGCTGCTGATTTGAAGCCTTCTGCAATAAATCCACTAACATCGCATCTGACGGCAAAAGGGGGTAGCGCGCGGTTCACTTTCTGACCGCTGCTGCTTCCCGTGCGACTTCATTGGTTGTGCTTCGTCTTTCTCCTCTCCCTAAGGAGTTGTGAGCTTCGATGCACGGTTTATATATATATACCTGACTGAGTGTGGTCTTACTTATTATCTGTGAGGTCCTCAATTCAATTACTTATGCGAAAACCTCAACGCACGGCGTCCGCCTTCCAACAATAGATAGTTTCCATCAAACTGCACGACCAGCGGACTGGAACATGCTGGCTTTTTCAGTGAACATATTCTTAGAAACAAAACGAGTCTTTGAATCCCGGCAGCAACACTACGCGTCCGATTGCCCACAAATAGCAATATATCCAATACATATACAATGATGCATCTTTTTTCTGGGGTAGTCACGGTTTATATATACGCGGAGCAGCGTGGATGGAATGTCGCAGGAGCCACGATGTTTTGAAGCGGAATGGAATTGGGATGTCTCTCACGTCTCCATGGTCGTTTACTTGAATAAAATGGGAATTGCCTTTAGATCCATCGCAAGCAACCATGCGCGAAGCCGTGCCCGCTCAGTCTAGATACTGTCGAGAAAAATACATACTGGAATGGAATCGAGCGGCGTGCATAATTCGACATGGCATCACGGCTTCGAGGATGTTCAGAAGCATGCCATCAATCTCATTAGCCTGGGCCTTATGTTAGAGTCGAGGCAAACCAAAACATGGCTTGTGCGGGCCAGCTCCTCCTGAAACAATGACCGTGTCTGCCTTTCGGGCAGCATTCTACCAGTATCCGAGTCGGGCAGCGCCATCATGGACAGACACCCTGTTTGCGAGATAGCTCCAGGAGCTGTTGACTCGTGGCCGTTGCTTTCTTGGCGCATGTGACGCTTACGGTAGCGGATCAGGAGAGCACCTTGAAAGCTCCCAAAGATGAAGAAAATATCGAACAAGAAGTGAGCGCAATAGCACGGGCAAGGAACTGCTGCATACGTAACAGGGTAGATGAGGAAAGCAAACAGCTAGATCGTCACCGCTTCTTCGGTGCGTGTCTTTTGCCAGAGGAAAAGCTACGCAAGGAGCAGCCCTGGAAATCGACATTGATATCCGCCCACATAAGGTACATCAGAGCCTGGATTCCCTGAAGAGACTCTGGTTGAACTCGAGCGGAGCCTGGCAACCACCAATGCGCTTCGCTTGGTCTCTCACAACACTTTGAAGGCACTGGACTGGCAAAAACGGTGCTCTCACATTGTCGCCGTCTATGGTGAGCATGCCGAAGTTGTTGAAAATGCTGGTCGTGGGCAAGTGCTTTCCACTGCCTCCTTGGAAGCGATACGTACGATGTGTTACAGCTGCTCTAGAAGGGACGAGTTTGCGCTTGTCGATCGAGCTGTCAAAGCAGCAATAATAGGTGAAACACACATATCACTGGAACCTGAGGAAGTCTACCTGCACTTATCCTGACTTCGACGCGCCCAACAATATTCAGGTGTCTAATAGTATTTATTCTATCATCGACAAACCTTCTTACTGAACTCGCCTTGGATCATCTTCGTGTCAGCACAGTGAAGAAGTACGATGGTATTGGCGATCTATATATTATTCTATATGCTGCCCAGCCCGGAGATTTCCTTGTCTGGTACGAACTGTCTGTTGCAGCAATCATACCTAAGTCAAAGTATTTGTGCGTCGGCAACGAGCCCCTATTCATCCTTGCTGGTTGATGGTGGATTCATGGAATGCTTCGTTGGGTGGAGATGAGGACCCTGGCAACAATAGACCCTGTGGGGTTGGTTGAGTCCTATATTTTTGCTCTTGTGTCTTGTCTATACCTAGGTTGCAGCAGACAATTGGCATGTCGGCATCAGCTGTGCCGCGTGGGCTGGCTGTCTTGAAAGCCTCGGTACATGTTAGTCTCTGTCAGTCCTCTCCATGTTTGACGAACTGTTCAACCTGCGAAATCTGCTGCTCGACCACAGCCGGCCAATCTTTCCCACACACACCCTTCTTTTCCTGCGGCCATTGCTTGTTTGAATCTGAGATAAGTGCTGCCTGGTGCACTGCACCATAATAGCGACATCGGGAAGGCTTGTGGACGCCATAGAGGACGTCTTTAAAGACTTATAGGCTACCAGAGCTGATGAGAACCCTTTTTCGCACTCTCTGAGGGAGGGTCGAAGCCTTGGCGAAGAACCTAGCCACTATATCAGCTGTAATACCCTTTTATCTTGGTGTTGGCGTTTATGGTTCCAAATTTCCCATCGACGTTGTTCACAATCTTCCATCAGCGGACGTTTTCGCGACAACGGGGAAAGCTAGGCGCCATACAATTACATGTAATGAGGCTTCCCTTGTCCCGGATGAGAAATGTCCCAACTTCCATCAATTGATTCTGGACCCCTGACATTGAGATTTCAACTTGAATGGTCTTTTCTCATTTCGACCCAACTTTCCGATATTTTGAAGCTCATCATCTCAGTTCTTGCTGTGGTCAAGCAAGTTTGGAAATATTACAAGGCCGGGGAAAAGGTTGAGCGGGGTTTTTTCACTTGCTGTGGGGGATGATTTCCTCCTGACAAGTTCTTATTCGACTCTCTTCCCACTGAGGAGAAGAATCGGGCAAATGAGAAGTTCTTGGGGTTACTATATTCGCCTTGGTCACTTATATAATCTTACCCCATCAAAACATTCACCTACCAGGCTGATCGAACAATTCCTCGATAAGCTGGCTGCAAATAGAGCTGCTAGGTAGGTGAGCTGCTTGGTAGGTTCATTCAAATTGAGCTGCTCAGCTTAGCTAACATTCAATTCCCTAGGATTCCATATATCAAGCCGATCAAATGTTCCTCGGTAAGCTGGCTGCAAATTGAGCTGGGTGGTGGGTGAGCTTCTTCCCCCATTCATTTGAATTGAGCTGCCCAGCCTAGCTAACATCTGATTCTATAGGGTTCCCTGTACAAAGCCTACACCCAGATTCCCCGATTCCTAGCAGACTAGCTGAGCTGCTTCCACCCCGTTCGTTCGAATATATAGGCTAGGGGAGATTCGCGTGGGAATTGGGTGATGAAGAACTCGATCTAGGGTCTGAGCTGACGAGGGGGAATTCACGAAGGAATTGGGTGAGGAAGAGCTCTATCTAGGGTCTGAGCAGACTAGGGGGAATTCGCGGGGGAATTCGCGAAGGAATAGGGTGAGAGATATGAAATAGGCATTAGAATCCCCTATCTAGCTGCCAGCCAATTTACTAGATAACCCGGTCCAATTCCTAACTCACATTTCATCCAGCTTATATAATCCCCCTTCTAGACTAGCGAGCGTAGCGAGCGTGGCAGGCTTGTAATACTGCAAAGGTTTTGCTGCCACCAGTCGACAATGACTCTGCAGAGTCGAAAAAAAAAACCCTATTGTCATCCGTTGCCACACTATGTCTACTGAAAGCAAAGTAGTCACCTATGAGGTAGAGAAAGACATTGAAAATAATACCAACAAGAAGCCCGCACTTCTTCAAGATGATAATGACAACAAAGGCTTGGCCCAGTTGACTGCGACAAGTGTCTTGATCGATTACTTTCGCCGATTCAATCATCGTCCAAAGAGTTTATTTAGCATTGAATTATTTAGCTGCATGGGGCTTGTGTGACTGATAGGGGATTGGCCTCATGGAGTGGAGGAGTTAAGCATGTACATACCTCATACCTAAGGAAACAATACAAGAAAAGAAAAGAAAACAATGCCTATATGTAAATCGTGTGCATAATTCGAATAGTTGTAAAAATAAAAGGTGGGGGGGGGGGGGGTGTATCAAGTGCCAGGCACACGTGGATTTCGATATCAGAACAAACAAATGGAGATAACATCAGATATAAAATGGGGAAGAAAGCAGCTCTATTATAATGGAATAGCAATCCTATAGAGATTGAAGAAATGCAGATTAACAACCCCCAATTCAAGCAAGCAAAAAATAAGAAAGTCGAAAGCCCCCCTAACTTATACTAGGTTGGTCTGCTAAACCCCCCTGAACGTGGTTGTTGATTCGAGAACGACGCGTCTGACCTGCCAACCTTCATCCCGGCACTCAGGCCGTAGTTGTTCGGACTCGTCTGACTGAATCGATTAGATACTTCTTCCAATGATGGGCGCTGGAGTAGTTCCCTGCTGGACACGAAACCTTGCTGGGTGAAGCGATCACGGTATTCTGTTCGCTCTGCGGACTGTGGAGGGACGGGGAGGCGGGTGCGATGCTGGGGCGTTGCTGGAGGCGCATTTGCTAGGAAGAAAAGTTAGATGGCTGGAAGACGGGCTGAGGGTAAGAGTAATGGATAGTAACGCACTAGTTCGAAAGGACGATGGAATAATATTCGGGGGAGGCATGGCCGAAGAAGCGGAGCGGTTGCTGTTACCAGCACTTCCACTCCTCTGGTGTCGATGAAGCTGCTCGGCCGTGTTCTCTGCTGCTGGAAACTGGTTGCGGCCTGTCCGAGTGTTAGTAGGAGATGTGAACGGTCGCGCTGGTAAGTCATTGGTGTCTAATGACCCTAGCGACTCCAGCGTATGACTAGCTATATCGGATGCGGCTGTCTGTATCTGAGATCTCATCGCTCGACTTTTCAGCAGGTTGTATAGGTTGGTTATTTGGACATGTTTCCTGCTTTTCTCCCGATATAGGTCCACGAGCTCTTGATTCTTCTTATGTAACTGATCTTGAAATGATTGCATGTCTAAACCAGCCCGCCAATTAACCATTAGCAGTTATTCGAGGCAGAAACGGGGGCTGGGGTCTATTAGGTCTCTAACCTGAGATCCTATTTTGTAGACTTGATATTTCAGCGTTCGCATCGTGGATAATCTTGTCCATTTGCTTGCTCAATCCGCCGTATTTGTCCGCTAAGCTCTTCCCAAGGAACTCCTGATAGAAGCTGCCACGGGAGTCAGAACGGCATGACCGTACGAAGACGCAACCCCAATTCGTGCTTACATTTCCTGCGACGTTTGATATGCCCAGAAAGCCAATGCCCGCCCCGCACATTCCATTATCGTATTTGGGTCAAGGCCGCTAAGCACACTCGTTTTGTAATCCTCAGACGGTTTGAGGACGGTAGAGACGGCGTCATCAGGGTTTGTTAAACTCGTTTTACAGGCAGGGCATTGACGTTCGGCTCCTGTTGGCCGCGAAAGGCCCAAATCTTCGGCGCACGGGAGGCAGAATATATGCCTGTATTAGCGGTGGGTCAGTTGGAATGAAGAAAACGCGGGGTGGGAAGGGGGATTGATTGAGACTGACGAGCAGGTAGTGACCACCGCCCTGTCTGTCAACGATGCTCGACATTTCAATGTGTTACAACGCAAGTAGCAGTCAAGCATCTGAGACATGGTGAGTATGAAGGAAAGAAAAGTGCAGTCTTCTGCAGTTGGAGGTCCAGAAAGAGAGATACTGGAGAAAGATTTAATGGGGAGGCTCAAGTCATAGGCAGGCCTATTCAGGGTGGATTACCCGATGGGGTAACCACTCTTGTTACAACCACGACTCTGTCAAGTGAAGGCAGAGAGTGACATTGACAGACATGGATACCACTGATTACAGGGACAGATGTTATCCAGCAAAGACAACAGAGACGAGAAATCATTAAGCCCGTGAGGGCATGGGGTATATGTATTTGTTTTGAACCGGAAGTTATACTCGGCGAGAAAAGATAAAGGGAGCGCGCATTGAAGATGAATGCCATAAAGCTTGACCTAGCCTATAAACGCCGGTGTCCTTCCGTTTATTCCCCTTGGAGACAAAAAAAAAGAACCAACACTTACACCAAAAAAAATGGATCAAATCCTATGCACAACAATTAAAAGAAGAACGTATTTCCCATGCCATCTTTTCTAACCCCCGACATCTTCTCTATGAACTCTTCCCCGGGCTCATATTCACGCCAGAGACTGGCTGGGAAGATGTGCTTATTCTTCTCGTACCATCTCCGATCAACGACTTTTGTTAATGTGGGATCCATGTCGTTGCCTTCGAGAGGCTTAGATGTTTGATCATCGGCCGCAGATGGAGGCGCAGTGTTGGTATAGTCAAACAGTAATCCACCTGAGCCGTCAAAGGTGGGGACGCGGTTGGCGATGAAATAGTAGAATTCGTAATGCTATCTTAATGTTAGTCCTGAGAGATTCTATCCTTGTGACGAACACTAGGTGAATGGTATAGAAGGGAGGGAGGAAGGGTCCAACGTACATGCGGAATAATGACTTCCCCACGAACGCACAGGAGATCATCCACGCCCACTCGGGCCCATTCTCTGCGATTGTCTCTCCTCCTACCTGTACCACTACCAGCGCCCGCAACGCCTAGCTCTGCACCAACTTTCCGGCACCTATCGAGGAACAGCCAGATAGGATCGCCCTTCTTAACCTTCACCTTGCCTCCAGGGATGTTCGTCCCATCGTAGAAAATAAAAGGGATTGTAATCTCCGTGGCCTTGACGGCGTCTTGGACAGCAAGAAATTCACGTCGCAGGGCATCTCGAGCCTCCGCTTCAGCTTGCATCGCAGCCTTGGTGACAACTTTAGGAGGCGGTAACGAGATCTTTGGGTTCGGCGCGAATTTTCTCGACGGTGGTTTGGGGCTTCCTTCAGCGGGTGTCTTAGAGGGAGACTTGCGATCGCTCACGTTTCCCGAGGTAACGGCTGAATCTTCTGCAGTCTCCTCATCTTCTTCTTCATCCCGAAAGGATAGTTTGCTTCTGGCCAGGTGACTCGACTTCTTTTTCTTTTTCTTCAGGGGTGGTCCGGAACGCTCATTCTGTGGCGTTGACGCGCTGCACTTTGTCCGTTAGCTTGGATCCCGATTGCATTTTTCTTTCGTTGCAGTCAACTTACCCGTCAGTTACATCGCCCGGCGTAGACGGTGTTGCGCTTCTTGATTTAGCCGCAGCAAATCGGCCGAGGGTTTTGTCGTGCGCCTCTCTCTCTTTCTGCTCGAGGACCTCCGCTCGGCGTTTTCGGAAGTCCGAAAGGTTGACGAGGCCTACTGTTTGCGATTTTAATAGGTCTTCGGCCGAGGCTGTCTGGTTGGTAAATGACCGGGGAGTCGAAGTTCGACTCTGGGGATCTGGAGAGGGAGGCATGCTGTCACAAAGCTGTGAAACCAAGTTCTGTCGCAGTGCATCTTGAAGCTCTACAGCTTCTCCAGATGATTGGGATAGTGATAAGAGTCACGTGGGGCTAGAGGAAAGTTTAACCGAAGAGCTCCCCAGCTCTGGTCACAGCTTCATCCAGGCTATCAGTGCTGCACAACTGCATTCTTTCACATCACAGGTTCAGGTTGCTTTTGAACTACTGTCAGTTACAGTCGCCCACCATGGACGAAGACGATGACGATCTCTACGACCCTACAGTGCCTGCAACTACCGCCGCGGCGCCCAAGCCTTCAGATGGAGCTGGCCAAATGGACATGGAGGACGGGGTGGAGGTTATAGAAGAAGAGATCGAGGTGGACGACGAAGTTTGTTCCTGATTTAATGGCCGACCGGTTTAGAGCAGCTGCTGACAATGATCTAGGATGATTTTAACATTATCACAGAAGCGCCTGAAGGCGCAGAAGCTTCAATGTAAGTGGCATCTTATGAGCATATTTGAGATGCGATCGCTGACAACATCAAGACCACCTCCCCGCCATGCCGCTCTCCGCAACGAACCCCTCCGCCCTTCCTCCGCTGAAATCGCAACCCCTCCAAAACCAACGCCTCTCTCAATTGCTCACCCCAAAGCCGAAACCCCCCTCCTCGCTCCTGCCGCAGCCGCGAAACCTGCTGTCCCCCAGAAACCTGGATCAGCATATCCCGCACAGCACACATCGACAATTGCCGTCAACGCGAATCCCATCCACCCCGTGACTGGCAAACCAATCCTCTCTACAGACCTAGACGTAGACTTTCCCTCAGACGATAAGCCATGGCGTCGCCCGGGGTCCGATATATCAGACTATTTCAACTACGGTTTTGACGAATTTACGTGGGCGAGCTACTGCTTAAAACAGCAGGAGGTGCGGAAGGAGGTTGGAGACCAGAAGAGGCAACTGGAAGATATGCAAACGTTCCTGGGGATGCCTGGTGGGCCAATGCCAGGAATGTCTGGTCCGCCCACGTCGTCTGGTCCTGGACCTAGTACGCCCTCAATGGGGCCTGGCGGTGGTCCTCCCGGTCCACAAGCCGGTGCTGGTCCCCCGAATGCTATACCGGGTATGCCAGGTATGCCAGATATGTCTCAGGATATGATGCAGGGAATGCTGGCGGGCATGATGGCGCAGGGGCTGGATCCGGCGTCCATGGACCCGATGACATTTATGCAACATGCGCAGGCTATGATGGGTGGAGGGCAGCCGGGTCCTGGTGGCCCGCCTGGGGGTCAGCCTGGTTTTGGTGGGCCGCCTCCTGGTCAACCATTTGGCGTTCAAGGTGGGGGACAACCACCGATGGGTTACGGAGGATACAATCAGCAAAATCAAGGTTTTAGACCAGGCGTTCCAGGCAAGGGGCCAAGACGGTGGTGAGCAATTTGGCCTTGGGGATTTTGTACCATTTCTACGATTTCGAAATTAATGCTCGGTTTTTCTTTTGTGTTTTGTTCGTCGCATGAAGAAGCAGGTTGGGGTTCTTATCAAATGGGGTTTATTTTACCCCAGGTGAGCTCTTAGAAAATGATTACTATTCTACATCATACCCTACTTTACATCTTTCGTACCCACTGCAAAATATCTTTATCAGTACATTCCATCAGGCTGTCTGTACTATGTAGTCTTGTAGACCTCCTTCCCGCCTTCCTCATCCAGTCCATTTAAAGTTTCCCATGCGAAAGTAATCATGTGACGCGTTACGTAATCTATTATTAATCTAACCCGATCAGGCAGTGTGGTTGTCTTGGCGTTTGTTCTGGAAATTTCTCAGCAGAAAAAAAAGGACGAAAGCTCCAATTGATCCCGGCATCTCATCTTTCTACTTCTCCAGCTTTCTACCCGCATCTTCAAACCTTCCGTCTCTGCCCAATTCCTCGATCTCTGCTTTCTTCGTCTCTCGCCCTCTTCGTCGCTAATCTTCCATAATCTATTAACAATGGTGAGTCGCTCCACACATGCTCCGGCTGGTCTATACATCTCCGTTCCCCCAGCTTCTTTGCCCAGTTTTCCCGAGAAGCGCCTTTGTTAACCCGAGACCCTTTTTTTCTTTTCCGCAGGCTCTCCGCAACATCAAGAACCTCGCTCCTCTCCTGGACCGCGTCCTTGTCCAGAGGATAAAGGCCGAATCCAAGACCGCCTCCGGCATCTTCCTCCCCGAGAGCTCCGTCAAGGAGATGAACCAGGCCAAGGTCCTCGCTGTCGGACCTGGTGCGTTCGACAATAAGGGCGTCCGCGTTCCTGTCAGCGTCGCTGCTGGTGATAAGGTTTTGATTCCTCAGGTGAGTCAATTAACGGTTTTTGCGCCACGTTTGTGCCGGGTAACAGACTAGATATACATATATTTGTTCAACTGGGTCGTTACGCTGCATGGAAATTTGAAATGACGAGCAAGGAGAAAATAAAAGGAACCATTAGCTAACCGGGAGTTTTTCTCATTGCAGTTTGGCGGAAGCCCTGTCAAGGTCGGCGAGGAGGAATACTCCCTCTTCCGGGACCATGAGTATGTTCTTGGGCCCACCCCCTTTCCTGCATCAAGCTCTCGAATCCCCATTAATACAGGCTAACGAAAAATAGGCTCCTCGCGAAGATCAACGAGTAAAGGTCCTCTCCGTCAAGCCCGCCGTCCACCGGGAAACTGTGACGTCCCGACAATCCCGTCGCATATCCCCCCGCGCTTTTTGTCAAATTTAGCATTTCCCTCCCACCTGTATTATACTGTAGCACTATGAACCGGTCCCCCGCACACCCCCCTTCACGAGAACCTCCATATACGATCCACGAAAAAGAAGAACGGAACTAAGATTTGAGCAGAAAAGAAAAAAGCTGGGTTACTTGGCTAGGGCAAAACATGGATATTGGGCGGGATATATATGCATAGCGTTGTGAAACCTCCCCCCATTAAATGCATTGCTTTACTTCTGTTCAACCTGCATTTTGTTCTTTTTTGAACGACCTGTTTTCGCCGTGAGATCTAATAAAATAAAATAATATTTTTTTTATGATTGATATCTGCCATATATTGTTTCCCAGTTCGAAGCCAAAAGACGAGACTTCCCAAGGATTTTTCTACTTCGCAATTTTCTCAGTCTCCTAGGTTAGCCGCGCTGTGAGGAAATGACAAGACTTCCAAGGTTACAGATTCGAAAATTTAAGTATTATATCTCTGAGGAATCCAGACAGTTGACACTGATGGCTGCCTTTAGTACACATACTCTGTACCGCGAACAAACAGCGCGTGGTATGAACACCC
The DNA here is from genome assembly GCA_002573605.1 of Polytolypa hystricis UAMH7299. Classification (NCBI taxonomy): domain Eukaryota; kingdom Fungi; phylum Ascomycota; class Eurotiomycetes; order Onygenales; genus Polytolypa; species Polytolypa hystricis. The sequence continues at coordinate 43,657 of PDNA01000068.1, read as the reverse complement.
CCTCAGCGAAGTTCGCACCTCCCAAGAATTCGAATCGCGCGAGTGAGACAATAACCTTGTCAACAGCTCATTATTCGCTACCGCTCATTCGAACTTCGCGGGTTCGATGGCGCAAAATTCAGTCAACATCCATCCAACAATATTTGGTTTAGCAGATCGCTGAATAACCGACACGGGATCTCTGCCAAATAATAATGTCCACGAAGGGGTGGAGTTAGCAGTGTTGAAAGTTTGGAGGAGTATTCAATTCACGTGCATCTATATCTGGGCATCCTGGGCTTTTGATATGTTGCCGGGACCTGCTCTCTACAAGAAAAGCGTCTCAGTCCATTCGCAAGTGACGATAGCTCTATTAATGCCTCGATCACGATTCACTCTTTTTCAGAATGGTTGCATCTGCAGATCCCAAATGAATCCATAACTTTATCCTTCTAATTTGCGCTCCATAATGCTTCAGAGTCTGCAACCACACAAGGATCTAGATTCGTCCCTTCCATCTATCTGTTCTCTATAACTGTGTGACGTCGATTTACCCGCTCTGACACAATTTATGTTATGAGTGAGTGTTAATGGAGACTCTCACAGTATAATCCAGAATCAAAGGGTCTAGGCATCTTTGGTGTGGCTATTGTTGAGTTCCAGCCGCGGGGCAGTTTCTCCCCCGTAACCCGCTTTTTGCCCAATGATACCTTCGACGTTCCGCCAGGATGAGCATTCGTTCATCCACCAGGTGCTGACCTGGACTCAAAGCTAATTCAGACCCAAACCTAGCACTTGGACTGACGACACATCTGTGACCTTGTGCCTTACTCAGTCGCTCATTGACTCAAAGGGCGCCTTTCTCTCTCAGACTCCAAATTCGTAACTACATCAATTGGGAAGAAGATGATATCAAATCCTCGGGTTACGTTATTTCTACGCTCGAGGCTGCTCTTTGGGCGTTCTTTACCCCAAGCAACTTTGAAAGCGGAGCTTTGAAGGTTGTGAACCTGGGTTATGATGCAGACACCGTGGGGCCGGCATATGGGGGTCTAACATGGATATGTACTATGTGCATAATATCTGCGTCGAGGGCGCTTCTTTCATTTTTGAAACAAGAATAATATGCACAGTCCCGGCCTATATGCTAAAAAGATACAAGAATGGCCTTGAGGCAAAAAGAGAATACACCACCATTGTATACTCCATATAGTTAGAACTTCTTCCTCGCAGCTTTGTATGGGGGTTACTTCTTTATCCTGTGCTATGCACACTAGCGCAGATCATTGATCTGGGGTTCGCGCGCGCCAAGCCTCTGGTTCCCGCCCATTCTCTGTACCCCCGATAAAGGCTAAACTTTAGCTTCACCAACCTTAACCTCACCTTATTGATATACCCTTCTAGGATCGACGTCAAACTCCCGAGGCAGTGCGGTGGAGATGTTGCACTGGCACAATGTACGGTGAAGTATGCAGTCGATTTCGTCTTGATGCTGCGAATGGGTGGGAGCATAAACTGGCTACATACTGGATCACCGCATGGTGGTTAGAGAAAATGCGCTCTGGGGTTGATGGCCAGAATGCCACCGCCGGCATGTGGACTGCAAGCTGGTGATGCAAGGTTGTACGGCTGAATATCCGAGGATTGGTGGTGATATCGTCTCTCCAAATCGAGTCCCCGCGCATGTATGGAGTATATGGCATACGAAGATTTGGACCCTGTTATTGATGTCCCCCCGGGGAATCATGCCCTGCTTTTTGATGCGCTGCACCTGTCATCTATATCCTACGCGGCTTTATCGACTGCTTCTGCATCTCGCTGTGGGATGAAAGGGTTCCTTTTGCCCAATTTATATCGGTTGACTTCTCGGGGAATTTCATCGTCAGCCCCTCGTGGTGTTTTGTTTTGCGACGGCCTTTGAAAGGCATTACTGATGCTCATCGCACGGGCTCTGTGGCACATATAAACCGCGAAGGACTGCTATCATCTTACTGTGCCTCAGAGAACACCATTCTCAATTCTCCCGTGTCCATTTTGATTGAACTCTCAGCTCCAACAGTGGGAAAAGAAAAGAAATGGCAGGGTGGTCAAAATTTTCCGCCCTCTTGGCTTTGGCTGCAGTGGGCACTGTCCACGCGAATAGTCCTGTCACAAATTTGTTCGTTGATGGCGTTAACCAAGGCGATGGTGTCTGCGTTCGCATGGGGAACGATGTTGCTACGGCAGCGCCTCTAAAGCCGAAGAGCAAGGATATCGTATGCGGTATGTAATCAGCGTCCAAGGGTGGATTATTGTATGCTGATTGCTGACTTGGTGATTTACTAGGCGCCAATGGCAACGAGGCGGTCGCAAGTGTTTGTCCAGCAAATGCTGGATCGATCTTAACGACTCAGTTCAGCAACCGGCCTGGCAGCTCGCTATCTGGCTCGTTTGATCTCGGCAAGCGTGGTCCATGTGCTGTGTACATGAAAAAGGTCAACTCCGCGGCCGAGAGTGGCAATGCCACGCCTGAAGGATGGTTCAAAATCTGGGAGTTCACCTACGACAAATACACGGATGAGTGGTGCACGGACCGATTGATCGCAAACGACGGATATTTGTCCTTCAAGGTCCCGAATGACATCGTAGGTGGAAATTATTTGCTGCGCACGGAGGTGGTCGGGTTTGACCTGAAAGCAGCCCCCGTCCCTGAGCCTGATATTTATGTGAATTGCGTGCAGATCTTGACGCATTCCACGGCTACCGCGAAGCCTACCACTGTTAGTATTAACGAGCACCTCTATGATATTGATTTGGCGCGCCTTCAGAGCCTGGCTCGTGACCGCCAATTTCCAAATCAGTCAACCATCATGGGACCGCCGGTCTATCAATCCCGTCTCTCGCCTAGACGAGAAGGTACTGCAAAGCCCGAGACTCCCAATGTTGCCGCACGTGGCGTTGAAGGCGAAGAAGTCCAAGAACCACAATCCGAACTAGCCCGACGTAGCCTGCCCATGGCCCCGCGTAGGTCTACCGGTGAGCAGATATGGGAGGCACGTAAAGCAGCTTTTGCCGTACCTAGGCGTCGAAACGAAAATGTGGCTAATGATGAATTGGATAATTCTTCCTTGTTAAAGAGGAGTGTCGAAATCGAAGCTGACCCTCCTGGAAAGTGTGAACCTGGATCGCCAATGCCTGGCAGAGTCTGCACAGGAGGATCTGCTATGAAGCGTGATGAGCAGGATGCTCCTGGTTTGTCCGAGAGAAGCGCTGAGGTAGAAGCGGATCCTCCTGGAAAGTGTGAGCCGGGGTCACCTGTCCCTGGCAGGGTCTGTACGCGGGGAATTCTTGAAAAGCGCCGTGACCCTCACAGTATTTATCCATTCCGCCGTGGCCAAATGTTAGCCCGAGATGGTGCTGAAGCGAAGTTTGGGATCATGACCACAGAGGGATGGGTTGATGTCAACCATGATAAACACCCACACGCTCGTGACATCGGTCCCAGGGAAGCACAGCAGGGATGGTGTAAATATATACCCGAAGTTCGTACAACGCTTTGCTCTCGGTCCTATGAACGTCTAGCCGCCCTCGCGACCAAATAAGGACTCGAAGAGCTATCGTCAATGGCCGAGTCTAATGACAATCTTGCCATCGAGAAAAGAGAAGAAAAATGCTCACAGCGAAAGTGCGGAAGCAATGGAGAGTTTCGGCCGTTTTACCCGTAAAGCCGGCCTAGAATAATTATCGACCTATTCCTCGCGTGGGGAGGGTGCATTACACGGGAAGAGGTCCGCCAGAAGTTGGTGAAAGAGGGGAAAATACCGGCGTAATTACTAGTCATACATGGCCTGGTATTTTCTGCCCCCTGAAAGCTTCACTCGTGCGTTGACAACGCGAGCACTGGACACAAATGCCGCTGGTTGATTTGACAATGACTATTCCGGAGCTGTTCCCTCTTCCTGATATGACTGATAGTTATTCTCACGAGATTTCGGTTTTTTATCTCTTCACCATTGACAAGCCTAATTTTGTTTTTCCTTGCGGCCTGCTAGCAAATGGGGAGAGCGCGCATGATAGAAACAAGATCAAATGGAATGAAATTAAGTTGATTTTTTCTTAAATAGAGGAAAATTGTTATAACATATTTCTTCCTAGCTTCTGGTAATTTCTCACCGGGCTTCGAGCCCATCCCATTTTTACCTATTGGAGCGCCGGTTTGTGAACAGTAGTCCTCAGGTCTTAGACCACAAGGTAACAAACTCATTGAATCCATGCAGTAGAAGGGCGACTATCTGACATAAGGATACTCGATTCCCACTGCCCATCCAGCTGCAACTCAACACGAGCTAAAGTACGTTCTCCGAGTACTGGTACAAACTGACGTCTACGCTCTCGTGGGTGCATAGCCACGAACTGAGACAAGTTATCTTGTGAGCTTTGTACCATGTCGCTTTTTGGAACATCAGTCGCCGATTCCGCAGCTGTCGGATACGTCAGGGGGGTAACGTCGCTCGCATGCGCGGTTGGCTGCATGATAATTATATTGGCTGCGAACGGGTTTAACCCTGCGTATCGTAGGAATAGCTCCCATACGGTAGGATCATCGGCAGGGGCCCTGACCTGCGTGATCTGCGCGGGCTGAGGGACTCTCTTTGTAGCTGATAGCTCAGGATGATTTTCTCCAGCAGCCCGTTCTAGGCCATGCGACCAGGGGGTAGAGACATAATGCTTGTTGGCTAGGGCTAGGACCCATGAGAGAACAGATTCAGAGCGCGACGGTATCAAGAGAGGTGTGACAGTCGCACATCCGCTGAGAGATGACGAAAATTCGATCAGTGACTGCACAGAGTGGAAGGTTCTTTTGTCAATGGGTATGCTTGATCCGTCAGAATTGGGCCTAGGGGTAGGTGACGGCTCCATGTGATGGCCAATAAGCACGTAGACCTCCTCATATCGAAGTGATACGTTATAGATACGCTCATGGAGTGGGGAACTGATGTTCTCATGTAAGCTGGAAGAATGTGATCCGTGTCCAGGTAGATAGCGCTGGCCAATTGCTTGTGTTGTTGTCAGGATAATTCCCACCGTAGGAGAGACAATAAGATCAGCTTCATGTCCAAGTGGATCGGTCGACTGTGTCATAAAAGGACCAATTGGTGAAACCAAGCCTGTCCTGGAAGGTTTTTCTTGAGTCGAAGTTGCGGGATTCGAGGCGTAATTGCGGAATATTAAAATGCATGGTGGAGATAGGTTTTCAAGGCTTCGTACCAGATGCCTATGTGTTTGCAAGAGTGCCTCAGAAACAAAAAGAGTCAAGGTCCCCGAAGGAGGAGATATGTCAGGAGATGGCAGCAATAAGGTCGATATGGGAGGATTTTGTGTATTATGCGATGACATAGGTTTGGCAGTACTATTTGTGATAGATTCTTCATGAACCATAGGAGATTCCATGGGGTTAGGTACGACTGGTTTAGAAAAATATGGATAGATACCTATTCTTGGGCGCTTGGCCTTCTTGCCACGGATCTGCAGGAAGGTTGAAAGAGAGTCCAAGGCGGAGAACCGAGAATTGGGAACCGAGAGGCCGGGAGGACGGCTGCCTGGGGCGCTTTTCGTTGGATGCCCTATATTAGCGGAGTCGTCAATCTTGCTTCTGGCCTTCTGAGCTTCAAAGTTGTGTCGTTTCCGCTTAGACGAAATTTTCACGCAGGGCTTCGGCTGGGGAGTGAGGTTGTCTGCTTGTGTTGCAGTTTGATGATCGTCCAGGGGGAGCAGCCAACTGTCAGAACCATTATCCCAGGCTTCCGTGAGTAGCGATTTGGTTGGCTTGTCTAATAGGTCTTCTTCGACGCAGCTGAGCTCAGACTCTGCGCCACTAGGCAAGAATGAAAGGAAACCATTATCCTCCGCAATCTGTTCGTTCACTTCGAGGTTGCTGAAACTGGGAGAAAATATTGTCCATTGAATATTTGAAAAGTTGGAGTTGTCAGATGGAAAGTTATATTCTAGTATATGCCCGTCCTTCAGCTCCTGGATAAGAGAGCTTACGTTGCCGTGGGACTTTGAATTTCCCCTGTTCGAGAGTGTGCTTATAGGATCCCATGGCGGCACAATCATTGGGGACCCAATCCTAGGGACAACGCATTTCATCGCAACGTCGATGTCATGCACACGTTCCTGGACTAGTTTAGATTCAAGCTTCCGCATTGCAGCGTTGGCTATTTTGATAAGGCTATCATTCAGCTCCTTCGATAATATTGGCTCAGTGCTATCAGTCGTTGGCCACTTCGAAATGTCAATCGATTCGAGTATGTCGCTGGCAGTCTCAGCATCAGCCTGAATACGTCGCTTTTCTGCTGAAATTGGCGGGGTGATGGGACCCTCTAATTTCGACTTTAGTCCAAGACTTATTCTTGTTTCTCGAGGCGCAGTCATCCCAGAGGCCAACGAGGCGCTTGCTGAAATGCTATCATCTAGGTGGCCTGCTCCTGTGCCGCTGCATGCTTCTCCCACTTCCCAGGACACCATTTCATCCATAGGTGACAAGCGCACATCTTCAACTAGCCTTTGCTCGACCTCATTGTGTTCGGGCATCGATGGTGTCTCCGGCTCTGACAACATATCTATCTCCATACAGCCTGGCGACGGAACAAAAGGGCTGGGTGATAGCTCCCTTGCTAGTAACGGCGGCGAAAGAGGTTCGACTTGCTTTTCCTACGAAATTAGCGATACATCGTCAACCATTTCAAGTAGTATGAAACAAACCTTAACAGCGGGTGTTTCTTCGAGAGTATTTTCCCAGTGATCCCCTGGACTGGGCCTAGACATTTGCCTGATCTCCTGGATAAACAGCAGAACCTCACGCGTGCAATCCAACTTTTCGCTGTTCAAACTCTCGATCACCTGCGCAGGCCTGGCTCGAAAGTAGCTTGGAAATTGAAATCCCTCATCGTTGTTCTCATCTACAATTTCCAGGGGCAAGTCCACGTCCATGTTATCTAGGCAGGTCCGTTCGCGAAGCTTCGACATGTCAAGATCGTGGTCTGTGGCTAGGATTGGGCGCTCGATTTTTAAGTTTCGAACACGGTGAATATCTGGAAGAGCTTCGTTAAACGAAGGTGTTGACCCGGAAACTCGCGAGGATGCTTCTTGGATGACAGAGCCTAGGAACAAAGCTCCAGCTCCAGGAATATCAAGCTTCTCATGCTGCAAGCGGGTACGTCCCAAGGCGTCTTCGAAGCTCAAGCGTGTCTCGCCAGCCGGATCTTGCAAATATATATCAAGAGCCTTATCCAGGAGATCATCATGATTAATAGAATGACACGCCAGGTGGTAACCATGGTCCATAGAACGAGACGCCAAGTGATCGCATGCAACCCCGTGAAAGCGAGCATATTCGAGGAGGGCCAGCAGCCCTGGCCCTGACATTGGTGACGCGAATTCCTTTTGAAAGCAGCACCAAATGGGCAGCAGTACGTATATTGCGATTGGATGATTTCGATGGGCCGGCTAATGGGTTGAAATCCCCAAATGGGAGAGATTTGGTACAGGAAGTTCAGGGGGAAGTGAAATTAAGATTTCCACGTGATTTGTTGAACGTATCAACACCCTTGATACGACGCAATTAAGGATCAAGAGCTACACGAAAAGGATGGAAACAAGGTCAACAAGTAAAAAGCCAAGAATCTATCCTTGATATTGAAAAATAGGGGGAAAAGCAGTTACCCCCAGGCTAATCCCATGGTCCATAACTACCCATTCATAATACATACCAAACTAGGGGAATCGAGAATGAACAGAAAGAGCCGAATCGCTAAAATCATGATATCTATCCATCAACAAACAGTTACCACCCATTAGTTGCCCCGACGCTATTAGAAGCTAATGGCCCCAGAATAGCTTCTTGCACTTCTTCCCTCACACCGCCTACGCGGGCTGCGACGCCTAAAATGGCCGACTCAACGTCTGCCAATGTCCCCGCAAGCTCGCTGACTCGAGATGAAGGAACATTATTTGCCGCTCCACTGTCCCGCGCTCTAGATGAGAGTTCATTCAACTGTTTGCTAAGTGTGGTTTCAACTCCGTGAAGGTGATCCTCGATTTCTTTTAGGTTTGTCCGGTATTTTTCGACCACGCTGTTCATCTCGTCGGAGCGTTGAGAGAAGTAGTCGACAAGATTGGTGGGCCCGCCCGTTGCTCCAAGGGTGGAGTCGGCCTCTGCATCCTCGGGAAGTGCTAGCATGCTGTGACGTGCACCTAGGGCCGACCGTAACGAGTGTCGTGACATTGATTGAGACTGCTGCGGGGAGGACCACCACCTGTCTCCGGTAGACGGTTGATATTGGAGTGGAAGAAGGAGGGTATCGAGAGCACGAAAGGCGAGCTTCGCTTCCGCCGCGTCTCGAGCAACTAGGCTACGGGCGTGATCTATACCGCTTGCGTCGTTTTCCAGCGCTTCCTGCAAGGTATCAAGCTTCCCTTGCACAAACTCGACATCGTTGGGCACCAGTTGCCCCTGCGTTTTGATTGAGGGGAGAACATCGGAGACTTCATTGCACATCCGTATTTGGTTTAGAATATATGTGTCAATGGCCTCAATCTCCCTTTGGAGTTCATCGCTGCAACTCTCAAATTTCGTAGTCGGAACGAGGTTTGTCACATCGATTTTCACACCGGGAACAGTAGACGGTCGTTGTTGCTGCTGCTGCTGCTGCTGCGAAGCAGCGTTCTGATTTCCGAATAACGAGAGTGTTGGACCTTGCTGTTGCTGCGGTTGTTGTTGTTGCTGTTGAGTCGTAGTCGTTCCGCTATAACCCCAGGGTTTGTTGTCAGTAGCGTATTCCAGCAATGATTGCCAAATTGAATCTGTTGACTACTTACAATCCACCAAACGGCGACGGTTTGTTTTGCTGTTGAGTAGTAGAAGCGCCACCGAAAAATGATCCCCCAGTCGACGCAGGTTTTTGTAGCGTACTGCCAAACATGCCCCCAGCCTGTGGTTGCTGTGAAGTGGCAGTTTGTCCACCAAAGAGAGATCCTGTAGCACTCCCGCCCTGCTGCTGGGTATTGGTACCTGATCCCAACCCGCCAAATAGACTTCCGCCCGTCTGTGGCTTGGTTGTTGAGGCTCCAAACAGCCCTCCCGCCTGGGGCTGACTAGTTGCGGGTGTCGTTCCACCGAATAATCCAGCTGACTGTGGTTGTGTAGTTGTCGCGGCCCCGAAGAGTCCACCCGACTGAGGCTGCGCGGTCGCCGTAGTGCTTCCGAATAGACCGCCAGCTGCGGGCGCGCTTGTCGTTGGGTTTGAGGACGCGGGTTTGCCACTATTTTCCAGATCCCTATAGTTAGTATCTATGGCTTTCAATTCTGTGAGATATGTCTCTCTGCCGCCATTCGCCCAATCCTCCAACTCTGACATCGCGAATATTATTGTCGCATCGAGCACCCGAGATATCAACGGAATGGGTAAAGTAAGGACACGGAAACGGCTTCAGAGGGGCAGAGGTACAACAATATATGACTAGACCAGAATTGAGACCCGGGTCAAGGGGAATGGGCACTTACAACAAAGAGTTCGCTGCTGCTGTGTTCACAGTCAAGCCACCGCTGGCTGGCGCAGATGTGCCTAGAGAGAACATGGCGGCCGATGCTTTGGTCGATGCGCGGGTCGCAGATTTAGAATAAAGGAATAGGTAGCTACGCAAGGATTAGTGGCCCTTCTAGTTCACAGCAGACCGTAACGCAAACGGACTTGCTGGGGTGAGGCAGTGATGTCAACAGCTTTCACTCTGTTTTCGCGTTCGACGTGCAGCTGGATGAAGCAAATCGGCTAAAGATGCCAATGCATCAAGTAAAGAGGAAGTTTTGCCGAGATACTATCCCTTGGCTTTTTTCCCACTCTCCCATTGCTTGAACTTCTGCTCTTTTAGAGGATGGAGCAACTGCAGAAATGGAATACCATCGCACATAGGCTTCTAGTGGTAGTAGGACTGACCTAATATTTCACTGAATGAACCTCTTTCTTCATGTAAAAATCTAGAGCTTTTGTAATGTGTACTTGACCATACATATGGATACGTACATCATTGTTTACAGAGGTGCAACCCCTTGGTTCTAATGCTTTCTATAAGCCGCAATTTGGACTCAGCTAATAGATTATGCAGGTTCCTCAAATCTGGATATTGATTTGTGGAATGTTCCAGGATAGAGTCTAGGCTCTCGATTTTATTATAGAGGGCACAACTGCTGAACTGGAAGTCCGGAGCCGGCTTTATTATATCTACAGGAGGCCCTTCCATTGCTCTACTGCGCCGTGTAACTCGTCGATATGGAGCAAACTGAGCGCTCTTTGAATTTGCACTGTGTGGCATCGACCCCCCAGTACCATACATCGATTACACCTTCTGGCAGTGGTGTGAAATCCCCGGATACGGTAGAAGATACTCGTACCGCAGAAGAAAGAGGAGCGCCGCCAATATCTTCGAATTACTTCAAAAGCGCAGAATGGTATGATCAGGCTTGCTGCAATTTGTGTTTGTGTAGCAATCCAGAACACAGTACTGATCTTTATTGGATGGATAGGTCCGCCGATGGCACCACTGTCATCACGAACTCTGCTGATAACTGTATCCGAAGTTTTGTCCTGTACGTCACATCAAAATCAAAGTAGAAGTACACGACTATCGCTAACATTTATATAGTCCCCCAGATCTACTAGACGAACATCAACAACCCCAGGAGCTTTCTCCTTATTACAGCGTCCCCTCCTCTGAGCCTATCAATGCATTGGCCCTATATCCCTGGTATTCTCTCGATGATGCATCAACTACTATTGTGCTTTCTTCTGTCCGAGACCACCCCATTCGACTCACCTCTGCCCTATACCCTGGTACCGTAGCCTCATATAGCCTGATCTCGCCAACGACGGAGGAATTCATCTCTCCCCACTCAATTCTCTACCCACAGGGCCTTGGGGGCACAAAGTTCTTAACCGGATCTGATAGCCTCATATGCCTCTTCGATGTCTCTCGTCCAGGCAAAGATGGGCCCATCTCTCGGCTCCCCACTATCCCAAGCAAGCGAAAGAAGATCGTTGGTGGTGGAGTTGGTATGAAGGGAATTATTTCGACGATGGCTGTAAACCCTACAGGTGATGGGATTCTTGCTGCGGGAACATTCACGCGACATATTGGTCTTTATGCTTCTAATGGCGCTGGAGATATGATTGGCACATTTTCTGTTGCTGGTACAGAAGCAGATCGTCATATTGGGGGGAAGGGCGTCACTCAGGTGCTGTGGAGCTCATGCGGAAGATACTTGTTTGTTGCGGAAAGGAGGAGTACCGGGATACTAGTTTACGATATCCGAGTCACAGGCCAGCTGGTCGGTTGGCTGGAAGGTCGGAACGCTACGACCAACCAAAGACTCAAAGTAGACATCGTAGCGGGCAGCGATAGTTCACCTGAAGAGATTTGGGCTGGCGATATCGACGGGTTTGTACGAGTCTGGGAGGATCCGACCGCGGTAGCCGGTGGCAAGAAGCCGTTTATAGAGGTTAGATTGCATGACGGTAAGTCCCCAGAATAGTGCTGTTGAAGCGACTAGCTAACCCTGCAATTTAGATCCTGTTTCGAGTGCTGTTGTCCACCCTATGGGGAGTGTTCTGGCTACCTGCTCGGGCCAGAAGCAGTTTTCACCCGTGGATGATGCGGAGGCAAGAGAACATGACGATACTGAGGAAGGGAGGGTTGGGGGAAATGATGTGTTTCAAAGAAAAGTCGACAACAGCCTTAAAATATGGGCTCTTTGAGCGATGTGCTAGGAAGTTGATGAAAGATTGATCCCACTTCACTTATTCTCGAATACCCGGGAATATATCGCGAGCACAGGCCTGCCGTTTATCATCAAGTATACTACTTTATTTTATATAACATCGTTCGTGAGTCGACTCTAAGAATACGAGACCCAATCTGATCTCATTCCTGCTAACTAAAAACAGAGTGTATTATCCAACGCCGACGCCTAACACGCTCATACCAAAATCCTGTATCCAAGTAGCATGCAAAGGTGAACGTGTATTGCCGGAAGACTACCTTCAATATATCGAATACTCGTGATCCTCTCCGTCGTCGTCATCGTCGTCGTCGTCGCTGCTGCTGTAATCGTTGTCTGTCTCGTCATCCGTCATATCATCACTATCACCGTCAGATTCAACAGCAGGAGCCTCCCAGAACACATCACCAGAATTGCACTTACTCGCCATTTATCGGCCAGAACGGAACTGGATTTGGAACCAGCTGTCTAGATTCTCTGATATCTCGTCTTATAGTCGTGGACGCTTGAAATAGTCGCGCATTTGCCGCAGCTTTCCGATAAGAAAAGTATTCAGGAGCACAGTCAGATGCAGAGGAGCCACAGACTTCATCTGGTATACCCGATGCTGATACTGATGCAACTGGAGCGGCGCGAGTTGAAACCAGGATGGTGAGCAGGGCGACTGCTATGGCTAGGATGATGAGGGACATTGTTCTTGGAAGAACGGGTCGCAGCGAAATTCGAAAGCGTTTGATGTCAAGGATATCGTTGGTACGGAGAGGATGATTTACTATATAGCGGGTCTGGTCAAGTTAGATGCCATCCCCAAATACCATAAACCGTCTTCTCTCGAATTTCATATACCTTTCGTAGTCCCTCTTCACCTTTAAATAATGCCTTGTAAAGGATGAAGTCCGAAACATGCAATAAATATCCCAATTCAATGATAACTCATCCTGGCATATCTCGTAAAAATCCAACACCCTTCAGCTTTGACATAAGAGACTTTCCATATCCGCGAAATGACTAGTATTTCGAAGCCCTCAGGATTGGCAAGAGCGATCGTGTTCACAAGTCGTTCGCTCTTTCTGTTTTCTCGAGGAAAAAGGATATCAACCCACATGCAACTACGCCACTGCATTCAAAAGTCTTGCTCACAAGTATTTTGTAAGAATGTGTACCCTCAGCCATATTCGCTGGAAAGGATGGTAGGAGCCAAAAGTAACGCGCTTAAAGGCTTCAATGTTCCTTAGCAGATAAATATCGACGTTTTCTCACCCACCAAAGAAACAACAAGTGGCAACGCAAAAACGGAGATTTTGATCTGTGATTTTGCTCAACGAACTAGTATGATTATACCATTTAACCAACACAAAACATTCGTAGATTTTTCTCTTGTCGCCCAAGTGTATCGATCTTGAGGCTCTTTGCAGGGGTAACCGCTTGATGGCCTTGGCGCGAGTGGATCATGCATGGATCGCTGCAACTTTAAACCCACAGCCCAATCATAGAGTGTATTGTTTCACCCCATCAGATTACACCAAAAATAGCTTATTTCAACCTGATGTCTTCAATCCCAACCATGCACTGTCCATATCTTCATTCAATGCACCCCCTTTCACTGATGTTGCACTCTTTTCATACCAGCATACTAGCCCTTTCCTTAATCCTAGCTTAGCAAACTGTGTGCTGCGAAGGCTGGCTGTTCTAGAGAGTAAAGAGCCTAGGCATCGACACACTTGTGTGCGACAGTCAATAACAGGAACCTGGTGAATCTCCATGACCCAGTGTTCTGAGATATGCCTGGTGAGGTAGTTTAGCAAAGGTATATATATAAATACCTTTGGCCAGTTCTCGCCTCCTTTTGAAGTTCTCTCTCACCTAGTATCTTGCGCGGTTCAGTGTGTCGAGTCCTACTGTGCTTGTTCTTGCTGCTTTTCATTCCTCTTGGATCTGCTTGATCTCTCAAGCACTCATATATCTGTTTATATGTCTTGCCATATTCCTCTCAGCATTTATATCTCTTATTTATCTGGGAATTTGATCACTTAGCCTTATCTAAAGCCGACAAACTGGTGTCTGATCTGTTGCGAGTGGGGCGGTGTTGGTCCAAGTATTAACGTGGGGAAAGTCGGCAATCCTTGCTTGGGAGCCGTTATCGACTGTGTTGTTTTGCCGTAGTAGGATCATGATGCTTCAGCCGCCCGGTGTGAGTGCTTCGTTGCTCTGTTTGATGCGTATCCAGAATGGAAGCTCGCCAGGGGCGTTATCGCGACGTAGTTCGTTTGCTCAGCAGGTGGGTTGTTGTGGCCATCGTCCCTGGTAAAACTGGTCAAGTTAGCACTAAAAGATGGCTTGCTAACATTTCGCTATACTGTGCTTGATGTGGCTGACTGGCAGATATCTGAATTTCCCGTACCTGGCTGAGTATGCCTGTCTTAGCGATCTCAAGATCAGCCATCGCCGCTGGAAGCTACAAGCGTTAAAATAATGACTCACGGGATATATACGCCGTGATATCTGTGCCTCTGGCGCCAGTGTACTTGCTTCTTTCCCCCTTGGGAGATCTATTTTCCAGCTTACTGCTAAGCTCATCTAGAGACCGATTAGGGGCAGCTTTTCGCCTGAAAGCGTCCTTAGCGGTGATGGTCACTAGTCAATCAACCGTTTACTTTGCGCTTGCAGACGTATTGATGGCATAAACAAGTGGATACCATGCTATTCAACACTGTTGCATGACCTGGGAGCCTGAACTGGAGACACCCTCAACAATATAGTTTGATATGTTTGGTGGTTACCATGTGACGGGATGTCAAAAGTTTGAATGGGCGTTAGGGGGGGAAATCGCGGTACCTCGAAACCCGATGTCCACGACAAAAGATTCACCTCGACGACTTGCAAAATTCCAGTGGCTGGGGCACAACGTATTGTGAATTTACAACTGTAACAAGACAACGCTTAGTGAATCCTACCGTCAAGATGTCTGGACTACTTATTTCACTTCCAGGCTTCCCCTTCCCTTTTTCCCTCTTCTTCTTCATTCCATACTCCAAGATCCTCTCAAACTTGCTTCGTATCTTCAACCTACCTCAACTCGATATCTTCACAGTACGATTTCTCCGTTGGTGACTACGCTCAGTGGCTGTCCCATTCTCTACTATCCCTCTTCGTTAAGGATCCTTCCTTGTTCCTGGGATCGGACATTTACAACATTGACGACGAGTCTAACTTGCCTTAGCTTCTTCTACTGGTTGTGGTAGACGAACTTATCCCTTCAAGGTTCCATTCCTAACTATCTTTCTCCCTTTCTTCTCACACTCTTCCCTTCCTCCCGACTTTCCACTCTCTTCCCTTACAGATCTTCAAAAGGTCTTTACCTAGGCTTTCACTACGTTGCGTTGTGCAGCGACTATTTTGACGACAGGATAAAATCCTCTATTCACCATCTCTCGTTTCCGCTCAATTCTTGCGATTGGCAACTGGGGATCACACCGCATTACCGTTTCCTGAACTTTGTTCGTTAAGAGGTATGTTAATCCTTGATCACAACCTCGGAGCTTATGGCTGCTTTTATGATTCCTTTTCTTATTCTTTCCTTTGACCAAGTAATCAACTAATTCGTGGAATAATCCAGGTTGTCACAGTCTTCTAGAACAACTAGTTCGTTTATAGGAACTTTTTCTTGGCAAGTGTGTCCAAGCAACCAAAAGCTTCACCATGTCCGAATTTCATCAGTTGATGGACCCCGCGTCTTTGTGAGTTATCTCGTGGAAACTTTGTTGGGCCTACGTTCTAACCCGTTATAGATCGGTGTTGCAAGAACTCGGCGGCATGGATAACCGAGAGTACGAACAGTTCTGGTCGGAACGTGGACAAGCTGTCTATATCGCCGATCACAATAATGTCGACCATCACGGTGCAGCTGAGCATCGTAACGAGAATGCAAATGCCGATATTAGTGGTCGCAACCAAACTGGACGTACTACCGAGTTTGGACATGACAGCGAGACTGACCGTCGCATTGAAATCGATCTTTCCGACGCGCTCCAACGTCACCTTGAAACCCAGCATCATGATGATTTGGAAATTCCAAATGAAGCTGGAGACCTCATGATGCAAAGGGATGAGGAGAGAGAAGGTAAGAAACTCGGTTACGGGATGAATGTTCTTGTTTGCTAACTTGGAATTTCGTTGTCTAGCTTCGGCTTCGACTGATACGAATGTGGATAAAGAGGCTGCTCTTTTCGCTAATATCTCTCAGCAAGGGGTTTCGGCGTACGAAGAAAATGTCCCCAAAGGTCTCTCTATGCAATTCAAGGAAGAGAGAAGCAACTCGAATTCTCCGCCTCACGCACATCCTACATCACTTAACGTCGCTGGATCGGTCGATATGGTTAACCAGAACGCCACAGCCTACAGACCGCAAGAAATCTATTCTGGTATCTCCGCAGAAGGTATCATTCACGGCACAGACACTTGGCACGGGCTCACCCAACTTCCTTCGTGGGATGAACACTACCTCAACAGCGACGACGTCGATTCAGCCCAACTCCCTGGAGAACCGCCGCTGTATACGGCTCTTACTGCTTCTACCGTCAACCCTACCGTTGTACAGAACAATGGTGCGGCAGAAGCAGCGGAATCCACTAGTGCACATACACACGATATGCCTATTGACACCATACAAGGCCAGTCAAGAAACTTACAAACGCGAGAAGATCCAATTCATTCGTCCATAGAGACAGATGACGGTTCCACCCTTGAAATTAGCGAAGGGCCAGCGATCACAGACTCCCCTCAAGAAGAGATTACTCTGAAATTTAAATCGGTCGCGGAGGCGAACAATTGGCGTTCGACACCGCTAGAGATGCTCCCTCCCGACCCAACCATTCCACAGACAAGCGAGGAGGAGGTTCGTTATATGAAACTACTCATGAAAGCTTTCCTTAGCATGGAGCATGCCCAGGACAACCAATCCATGCTGGGTAGATTCCAGAATCAGGCCTACGATTTGGCCAAAGTAGAAATAGTCTGCTGGAATGTTTTGGTAAGTCTAAAAGGAAACCACCGGTCCATTATCAAGCTAATTTATATTGAAGGCATGCTGTGTCTCGCGACACAAATTTGGGCCTCTCGATGCCGAGGATAAATCCAAATCCACCAAAGCCAAAAGCCAGATCACAACTTTCGCCCAGCGCATGGAGCATATTATCCACGCACTAGAGGTCAGCATCCTATTATTCAAATCTTTAATCATATTACTAATATTGATAACAGACCCAAAAATCCATTGCCAGACACCTCCTCGAAGACCAGTATCTATTCGGTTTCGTCAATGACCCTATTGAGCACAAAGGGGTAAGCACCGGCCTATTTGGTTCTTTTGAATTATCATCCATTTCTAACTCATTATAAGCGTGTGGTAAGCAACCGGAAGCTCAATGGGAAGAAGTCCCAAGTGCTGGCTGCCGGGGCGAAGTATAACAAGCTGGTGGCGGAAGGGGAGATCCCAGTGAATGGGGAGGACCAGGCAACTCCGTTGAACCAGTCAAGTCAGCCGAAGCAGCCCGCAAGACGTGCTAGGGCCAAACGCGCACGACAAAGCAGCACACAGGCGACTATTATCACGCCGCCAGATTCACGCGCTTCAAGCCAGGCTTCCGGATCTCAGATGAAGCCACAAGGCCAAATCATGGCAGCGGCCCCACAGCTTTCCACACCGAACCGTCCTGCCCAAACAATCGTGGACTCAATGCGCACCCCCATGAGCCACCACCCGTCGGTTGTATTGGCTGCGGAGTTGGGCAGCCAGACTTATCCGAGCGAGCCCGCCATCGACACTAATAACATACATGCGCCCGCTCATCACTACGGCGTGGCCAACGGTCCTTACCCATACGTACTTAACCAGTATGCAGGAAACGGGCAGCTGCCAACTCCATTTCACCAGCGCACTGGTTCCAATGGATTCAATGGATTCAGTAATGGATCGTTTTCGCTCGCACGAGCTCCTCAGCCTATGATGCCTACCCCGATGGCCAATACTCCCATAGACCATAACCTGATGAACGCTGCGCTATCGGAAGGTGCTCGGATGGTGAACTCTGCTCAGATGATGAACGCTAGTCAGATGCTAAGAATGGCGACGTCCTCCTCGTTCCCACCCCCCGCAGCCCCACAATCCTACACTCCTACCCCTGCCGGCAATGCCCGCGGCCGCAAGCGAAGCAGCACTGATGCTCAATCCGCACAGCAATTCGCTCCTCCCGCTCAAAAAAGACCCCGTCATTAGATCGAAGACTTTTTAAAGAGCACAGACTGATTGCAGATTTCCTAGTCTAGATTATGACTCTTACTACACAGCATTTTGACGCTTTAGACAGATACACCGACTGAAGAGACGTTTTTTTCTGCACGCAATAGACGATGCAAGATATTTTAACGAGTTACACCGAATACACGGATCGAAGACGTTTTTGTTCCATATTATCAACAACGCACTACGTATTGACTAACGACACATACACTGATTGAAGACTTTTTGTTGCACGCCATTAACTATGCAGTATCCTTTTTCTCGAAATTCACCCATCTCTCCTAACCGCATACTAAAAGAACGGTCGATGAATTACGACAGCGAAACGATTTCCTTTTTTTCCCAAAGATACCCGATCCTCTAGATCTCATTATCTCTTTTACTCCATGGATCATTGTCGTTCCGCAAGGGCCAATGGCTGATTTGACAGCAGCAAGGTCTGCGAAACCTTGGGGTCTCTATCCCTCTCTCTCTTCGATATCTCCCTTTTCACGATCATGACATTTTCTCTATCTCTCTCTACGCCACGCCGTCTAGATCAAGGAAGGAAGCCTGGATCGCGGTTACCGCTGGATGGAACCACAGGACTTTAGGTGGACTCTGCCGACTTTGGAATTTGGAATGAAACTCGCCTGGATTGGTCTCCCGCAAGCACACTCCGAGGATTCCTGTGACGCTCATATTCTGGTTTTTACTTCTGATTTGCTTTTTCCCTCCCGGTCATACTTACTTACCACTGAAGCAGTTACATTATCCTAGTTTTCTTGTGTTTTTCCATGATGTTCTTCCGCAGCGCGTGCTCAGTTCTATTTTGCCAGTTACGCATGCATGCAGTTTTACGATTTCCCTTTGATGATATTCCCCTATAAACAGCGTTGATGTTTTTTCCCCCTCCCCCCCAAGAACTTATCCATGGACTGCTGCTGATGGCCACACACATACGATCGAACTTTTCCCTTGGCTTACCTTTTTTGTCCCCTGGCACTTTCTGGACCTTGCTTTTTTACTGGCCTCTGGGCTTTCTACATCTACTCTCACGAATTTGTTGATTTTTGCTAAATTTTGAACTACGAAAACGATTGCGATGATTTTTTTTGACTAGCACAATACAATGCATACCCTCTTTCTTTAAAATGAATATTCGAAAAAGTAAAAGATTTATTCGATCTTCCACGTAGAAAATGCTCTGGTGATTCTAAATGCTCTAAGCTAAAAAAGAGCATAACATACGTAGATAGATATATTAGGGGCGTGGTTCGCATAGCAGCCGAAATAGAAAAAGTTTGCTTTTTATGAAATTGGCCTTCCACACAGAGCACGCATTCTAGTGATCTAAGCACTATATCTAACCGCAGGATCTTCAAGTATATTAAGGGGGGGGTTCGAGGGCTCCAAAGCAAACATGCCAAGACCCCCCTTTGCATACAACAAAAACAAAACAGGCGGGGGAAGGGGAGGTACATAGGTACATCGCCAGGTACAAGGGCCGCGACAAACGATTTTTTCCTGAGAAACTCAAGAAGGTACTTGAATACCGTACCTCTCATATGGAAAATTCAACAGACTAGGCAACAACTCACCCCAGCCATCATTGAGTTTTCCCAGCATGCCTGACCCACTACCAACCCCCCGCCACCCCTTTTCTACCCCGTCTAACAAAGGAAGTTCTTTGTTGACAGTCGCATTGTCGCCATCGAGTTCTTTGTGCTCACCCGTCAAGCCGGCCAGAACCTCTTCTTCTCTGCCGCGATACTCATTCAGGAGCCCCACATGCGGGACCCACACTACCCTCATTCCTGCCCTGCGCCCCGACTCAACGCCAGGCACACTATCCTCAAACACCAGACATTCCTCCGGCGTGATCTCAACCTCCCCCGCCTCCCTTAGGTTCTTATTAATCGTCTCTAGCGCAATCAAGTAAATATCAGGCAGCGGTTTGCCCCGCCCAGCCCCAATCCTCGGGTCATCGCCTAGAACCACCTGCGAGGCAGGGAACAAAGAGAATAATTCGCGCAGGTGGTTGGTTTTTAGCTCGAATTTGCTCGTCATGGAGGATGTGGCGAGCGCGATGTGGA
Organism: Polytolypa hystricis UAMH7299; assembly: GCA_002573605.1. Classification (NCBI taxonomy): domain Eukaryota; kingdom Fungi; phylum Ascomycota; class Eurotiomycetes; order Onygenales; genus Polytolypa; species Polytolypa hystricis. The sequence goes on along the minus strand of PDNA01000068.1, from coordinate 23,493 downwards.
CCGGTGTGGCTGTGGTGAGGGTCTTGATGAGGGTGGAGAGGAGTTCGGGGACACCAGCGAGCGGCTGGGTGGTGGGGAAATACTGCTTTTGCAATGCGGTTTGCTTGATGAGGAATTCATCCATGGCGATGGGGAGTTGGGCCCAGTCGTGGAAGAGTTTGCCGGCCTGTATGTTTTTAGTTTGGAAGAGTGGATGAGTGTTTATTTGGTTTAGGATAGTATGTTCTCCAGGCGCGCGGTGATCTCACGCATCATTCCGTCTCCCATACAGAAAGAAACAAAATACAGCTAGGATACAAAGGATTCTAAGGAGATATGAAAGACGTGTGCCTTTATTTACATACCTCTGGAGCAGGACGGCCTTGCAATTGGGCCTTTACGGACCAAGGAAGCGAGGGCCTGCCGTACTCTTGGAGAATGATGTTCACGATCTTTGTATACAGCTCTTCAGAATCGATTAGGAGGCCATCCATGTCGAAGAGACAGGCCCGTATAGGGGGTAGCTTTCTTCACGGTTTTGAGAATTGGTCAGCTTTACGGTTGTAGGCCTGGCGGGGAGGGGTTCAGGGGGGGTTTCATTGAGGAGTCTTTTGCGAACGTACTTTTCTTGGGAGTTGGTCATTGTTGCAGAGTTCGTATGTAAGCTTTAATATCTGTGTACTGGCGAGCTGAATATCTCCTCGAGACGTACTCTGTAGATTTGCAGTGATATATGTATCTTCTGCTTCTTCTTGCGGAGACATTCCAGTGCGGGGGAAGTTTTTCGGCGATCCTTATCGATAAAGGGAGACCAGCCAGCCAATCAAACACGGAAAGTTAGCCGGGCTCCTGCAAGCCAATCCACGGCCTGACATCACAACGCATCGCTCTCTCTCTCTCTCTCTCTCACATCGAACCAGCTACATTCTTAGCACCAACTCACCCTGTGCCTTCGATATCACCATGACAGAACAACCTAAAGAACCTCTTCCACCAAAAGATGCTACTGCAGCATCAGATAGCGACGATGACGAGCAAATCTTCCACGACGCACGATACCCACCAGACGAGGAAGCTGTAAGCACACTCTCTCACGGACAACCAGCACATAAATGACCCGCTTAACGTGGTTCCCTCTCTATCCAACAAGTGCTAACAAGAACCAAAAAAAACCAGAACCTCCTCTCCGAATCCAACACCCACAAGTCCTCCGCGAACCACCTGTTCTCCACAGCCCGCTACTCCGACGCCATATCCACCTACGACCGCGCCCTCTCCTTCTGCCCAAACTATCTCGACTATGAAATTGCTGTGCTGAAAAGTAACATCGCGGCCTGTTATTTGAAGTTGGAGGACTGGAAAGCGGCCGTTGATGCTGCGGGGGCGAGTATACAGTGTCTAGATAGAGCTTTAGCGCCGTTGGATGAAGCTGCGAGCGGGGATGGCCAGCATGGTGGTGATAGTGGTGGTGTGGTAGAACTAGACGATGATAGCGAGGAAGGCAGTGCAGACGCGATGCTGCACAAGCTCCAAGAGTCCGACGCCCAACGCGAGGATATCAAGCGGATCCGCGCCAAGGCGTTGATGCGTCGGGCTCGCGCGAGAACGGAGTTGAGCGGCTGGGCAAATTTGCAAGGCGCAGAGGAGGATTATAAGACTTTGCTTGGGCTGGGGAATTTACCGCCCGCGGATGAGAGGGTTGCACGGACTGCGTTGAGGGAGTTGCCGGATAGGATTAATGAGGCGAGAGAGAGGGAAGTGGGTCAAATGATGGGCAAGTTGAAGGATGTAAGTTGTTTTTGCTAGCCTTTTGTCGTTCTCTTTCTTCTTTTTTTCACCAGTTAGATCCGGAATACTTATTCGCATGGATTGCATTTACTGACTTGACTGCTTCGTGGTTCCTAGCTTGGAAACGGAATTCTGAAACCCTTTGGTCTATCGACGGACAATTTCAACTTCGTCAAGGACGAGAAGACTGGTGGATATAGCATGTCATTTCAGTGATAAGGAGAGACTGATACAGTTCTCCTGTCATCTAGGTGTGGTTATACGTGTCGGCCTTTTGCATAGACATGTCTGGCTTGAAAATATTCCGCATATCTACTTGCCCCTATACCCAACACCGCGACCTCTTTTTTCTTTTTACCCCTTCCTACGACGAAATACATTACAGATTAATTAGAATCACAGCTCCCCACAATCCCCAACACTCTCCTCCCCTCCCAGTTCTCGCAATTCTCAAGGTTAAAAGACAATAACCGGAAGCACCCCACTAGCCGGAACTAAAAACGGGACCAAAGCCCTCCTCAGCTCCCCTTTACTAGTTAACATGCCACTAAGAATCCCAATATGAGAGACCAAAGATTCTTATTCTACCCTCCCGATCGTCTGAGCTATCATGGCATTTTTGGATATGGGTTGACGCTTGCTAAAAGAAAGATGCTCTAGCATAGCTTTAAGGAGAGGGCGCTGTGCCATGGCACGACCTTTCCCAATTTGGTGTCCCCTCCCTTTCTTTTGGGAAGGGAATAGAAGCAGGAAAATGGCACTGAACTATAGTTGTAGGTACTGAATCTAGTGGTTACGCGAGGTCCTTGCAGCACGCATAGCAGTATAGAGAATAATGGGAACAGTAGTAACCGCAACGCTCCTCGCACTAGAAAACTCCAAAAGAAGTAGCGCCATATCTACAAGCGATGAACGAGAACAGCAGAAGACAGTAGATTGCCAAACTATCGCTACAGCAACAACACAATGGCAGTGTGTATCATAAAGCCTTGCATCACTTCCAGCCAGCTAGCTGTTTGCTTCCCATTTTGTGAACATATGGAATTGGCCTCTATATTCACACAGCATCTCAGAAGACCTATGACCCATCCCCCACCTTTAATATAGATGTTGTCTCTTTCCTTCATAACACGGCATCGGAATTGCCATGGGTCAAAAGCTATTCTTCATTGGCAAATAAAAGCTCTGATAGTGTGCTTGGGATGCAGCCCTGGTATTTGAATATTAAAAACACACCAAGGAAGCCTTTTTTTCCGCCTCTATAATATCCATCTTTGGTGGTTCCAACTAATCCATCGTCTTTTTCATAGCTAGCTGTTAGATGAAAAAGGGTTGAATTTTATATAGAGACTTCCGTGACAGGCATTTGCCTGGACGCAGTGCTAAAGAACACTCTGGTCCCAGCCCGCTTGGACGAAAAACCGAACAAGCGACGGGAATGCTGATCCAGGTGGGGCTTATGTGTTTTTTTTACTCAAGTGGATTAAACAGAGCAGATATAGCAGAAAAAAGTGCGGAGGGATAGATCCTCCCCCCGCGCGAGTCGCGTCAGAAATAGCTCGCGATGCGAAGAAACTTATTTAATGATTTCTACTACTCATTGCCCGAGAATTCTAAGCATTTTGTGGTTGCATAATGCGAAGCAAGCTACATCAATTGGTGTGAGGTACTGCGAAATTGTACAGATCATTTCTGCCTTGAGCTATTGGCAATTTGTTCAGGCGAGCTTCGCAGATAGGGGAAGAGAGATGAAAGATGTTCATTTATATAGTTGCGAACAAGTATAGAGTTGTGAAAAGGTATTGGCTAGAGGAAGAAGAAATTTAGGGACACGGTGAGCGGGAGTGTATCAGAGAGCATGGAGTAGAGGTGGACATGAAGGGTGGAGACGTTGGAGAGTCGATGGGATATACATAGTTATGCCAAGTACTAATTTATGGGGATCCGTTTAGGGTTCCACCTTCTCAGACCCATAACACGTGACTTAAGCTTAAATTGTCCTCGCTTCTTGAAGATCATGATGTTTACTCCAGCATGAATAATCAGGCTTATGAAACCTCCGAGTAGCATCGCTCTAGAGAATAAATATAGCCAGCTACTATGGCTAGTTTATGTATGAATATATTTAAAATTAATAGAATTTTTTGGAATTTCTGCCGTGTTTCTTTGCATACGTACTACGATAGTATGTATTTACATTTTGGGAAGTTTACTACAATCTCAGAGTAGAACACTAGAACATGGAATAACTATGTACAAACTCAACTGGGCTAGCCTCTTATTGATGGAGCCCGGGAGGAGGGACTAGTCTATTAAGAAGGGGATCGTGTCGAGGGTAGTTGGGGGTGTAGTGAGCAGTTGAGGGGTTTCCCCCCAGGAATACATCCCTATCAGAAGCAAGGCCGTGGTTGCTGTAATGGATGGACTGGAATCTAGTTCCCCCATCTATTTTCCAGCTGGCCCTCTAGGTGAATACCATTGCCCCATATATATAAATTCCAGTAATACACGTGACCGCAAAAAGCCATCCGGCTTTTGCGAGTCTACATGTTATAGGCAAGATCATACACTGTCCTAGCTAGCAGCTTTCAAGTATTTATAGGCTTATTTCCAACAGTAGGACATTGACCGCGATGTACAACTCGTTTCCCATGGCGGTGGCTTGGCGTTAGGCACGAGCGTCGAAATACCTGCGAATCGAAGGAAATTAGCCCGTCTGAGTGTTGTCATGGAGCAAGACAAGCAGACTAAAGGATGCATCTGGCGCAGGGGAACAATCAACATACCGTGAATATAGGTGGATGTTAGTGTCGCTGGCTCAGAAGAGCGTCGTGCAAGTGTTTATGCTCTGGGATGTCATCGGACGATGTCGGTTGATACATGCGCCAGCCAACTCTTCATTACCCGTCCGCTCAGTCGACTGTATTTTGTAAAAGGGCTTCTTCTTCGGACTGGGGTGCCAACACCCGATATATCCCAGCTGCAAGTACCTTTTTAGGAACGCGAAGCCTGGTGATATATTTCTAAACGTCTCTTTACATCACGACCCTCTGATATTCCCATATTATTAGGTTAATAGCCTTGGGTCAATGGGGATAACGCGTGCCTCAGGAGCCTCTGCTGTCGCAGGAGATATCAGCTGATGACGGTAATGTACGCCATCAACCTGCGCAGGACAAGGCGGTAGTTGAGATTCATTTGAGAAACTTGTCGTGAAAATGTGAGCTTCTGAGACGCGAAATTCAGACGACTCGAAAGACAAGGGCGTGAGGGGGTACGGTGTGTAGCTATCCCCCGCATACATGGTAGGTATTCCATGATCATACTTTGTTTCTATGGGCGGAGGAGGGAACGTCGAATGTTGTGGTCCCGGAACATTTGGATGTCTCGTTCCATCATTGTTTCGATGTTCGCGTTTCTCGACTTTGGGCTGAGTACTCCTGCTACCAGCCTCAGTGCTCCGGTCCGTGCGTGACTGAGGACGTTTTTGCCGCGCGGCAACTGTATCAAGCCCTACTCGCGCACTCATAGATTTCTTCAGGGCTTCGGTATGTAGAGTCTTCTCGTGACGAACGACTAGGTCTCTGAAAATAGTAAAAGGCGATATAATTAGTATGGCACAACCAACAGGGAAAGCAAGGAATTAGTGCTTGGTAGTGCATACTTTCGACCATATCTCCTGTCGCAGAAACTGCATTTATAAGGCTTTGTCTTTGTGTCTATTGAATTTGGGGTCGATGATTAGGATAAAAACAGTAGTTATAAGGGCAAGCTGCAAAGGGTGATGCGACAGTTGAGCAGGTGAGGGTACATAGTACTGTACATACGGGCACGTTCGTGGCGCAGGCAATGTTCCTTGCGCTTAAAGATCCTGTGACAGATCGAACAGGTCCGTGAGCGGTTCAATTGCATACTGGCAGAGTGGATTTCCGCCGAGAAGCGTTCGCTTCTTGTAACCGTGGTAATCGGGGGTTGTATTGGTGACTCCATGATAACCCTGTATTGAACTATGCGCGCCAGGCTTCGGTTATTGCACGAAGGAAAGAAACTATATACACTGTTGGTGGATGGTAGAAAGGAGTTCAATTAACAACGATTGAAAGTATGTATTCCTTCGATCCGCAATGTAATGGAAGTTGGCGTTCAAGCCCAGTTGGCAGTGACGCAAGGAAAAAGCATCGGGTGGAGATCACGGGGTCTAGCGCAAGATTGCGGGGAAATTTAGTCTCTCCTCGGCTGCTCGGTGGGGAAACACGTCGAGTTTATCCAGACGCTGACTCAGCACGGGCCAGTGCCAAGAAAGAATCGCGTCGACTATGACTATTCAGGAGCAAATCTTTTGACTGCTGTCGCACAATTGTCAGGCACGCCACATGGTAGGCCTGAATCTTGGGAAGGCATCGACATCAGGGACCGATAAGACGGGCCCTATCTGAAGGATGACACCTCTTGTCATCCATAGCGCATTCAGCTAATGCTGTGAGTACATTTCCACACAGCCATCGCAGAGGACCCGCCCTTTTATTGTACTAGCTAATATGGTATCTCGACTGCAGTACTCCGTATATCTCCTTGACCGGACATTCTAAGAAAGATGGATTAGAGCCCATTTGCGAGCAAGTGATAGAAGCGGGCATTTGTGCAGCCCACACATGCAGTGAGGATAATATGCCGCATGGATTTGAAAGAGGGAAGGACCGGGAATCCATCTCGGCTACAATTGTGCTGTCTGAGAAGGTGTGCGAAACATTGTGCGGCCTTTATGATCTTTGCGCCATCAGGGATAACTTTCACAGGATCTTCAGACAGAGTGAACGTTGGAGCTCCTCGACGGAGGAGCTTCGCATTCTCAGACAAAATTTGCTTTTTGAGGATTGTGGGAGCCTATCTATCATGTGTTCGATGACAGCTGGAGGAATAGAGTAACATCGAATATAAATCGAGCGCAGTGAGCAGATATGCAGGCCATAATTCTGGGTTGTTCAGCGCTGTGAGTTCGAGCTGAATGCTAGAGCTGCTGAAACAGGTCGCTTTCACTGAAAAACAAGGCCACGCACGTGACACGGAGGTCGGAGGCTGTGGGACGGAGACTGCGAGGCCGATTCGCCGACAAAACGCCAAGGAGGAACCTTTCTTGACAGCGCTAGTCTGTTATCAGCCTAGTGTAAGCTAATCTCAACCACCTTCTAATAGACAACAACTACTCGCTTCTTCGTGTGGTGATGATCCCGACGAACAGGATGCGACTGAGCCCGCTTTATCCATCAGAATCATCGCCTAGGCCACAAGCGCATGGCAGATGACAAACCTTCATCGTGCTATGAGGGCGCTATGGTCGGATGGTCGGACACCCACTATTTAAACCAGAGCTATGTCATTGCCGCGAGACTCTTTACCCACATCGGGCCACATTCGACAAATCTGCCCGAAAACCCGCGGAATGATCGATAGTCTAAATACTTCTAAAGTCCGCTAACGCCTTGACATCTCAATGGTCAGATCGTGCACAGCAAAAGTCTCGCCCAGTTGTGGGATCCGTTTCACATGGGCGCCGTCATGTCACCACCCGAAAGTAACTTGAATCCACAAGATGTCATAACCCGGCGTGTTTTATTTTCTGTCCCGATCCACGTAGTGATTTAACTACTTGGTTCTCCTTCGGACGCAAACGGCTGTATTTATTTCATGGACGGTGTATTTCTTAATATTCCTATCTCAAGCCAGTCACTCACCATATACTTTCAGCGGATATAACGTTCTCCTCCCAGGCATAAGACTTGGCCCCGTCGGCATAGGGGCTGCAGAGAAATTTGATCATTTTGCAGCCATGTCACAGTCACCAAATCCTCAAAGTCCCTCAGGAGTAAGTGCCAAGCCCGTTTACATCCCAACTCTCCCCAAATTCCAAGCGTCAACATTGAGAAGGTGGTACTGACCAAAAGTCCCAATATTTAGCCCATGGGACCTACACAGGGGCCACCATACCTTCCGCCCGTCGCAGGAGTTGGCGGCCTGCCAACAGTCTCTGTAGATATCCCTATATGTGCCGTTTTCATCGCGATCTTTGCCACAGGCGCTGCCTGCCACATGACCCTGTACCGCCTAAATTTATCCAGAGGGCGCAAGTTCATCCCATCCCTCTTGACCTTTGCTTTTTGCATGATCCGCATCGTCACAAACTCGATGCGGATAGCATGGGCCGCGCATCCAACCAATGTCAGCGTAGCGATAGCTGCGCAGGTGTTTTTATCCGCTGGCGTTCTGGTTCTCTGGATCCTCGCCATGATTCACGCTCAACGGATTCTTCGCGGTGCCAACCCGAAACTGGCCTGGTCACGCCCACTATCATATTTCTTTAAGGCGCTATATGTAATCGTGGTTCTGTCGCTGCTCATGGTTGTTGCCGTTACGGTGCTGACGTTTTTCACCCTGAATCCTGACACGCGGCTCATCGCTCGCCACATACAACTGTACGGCGCCTCGTACTTCTTATTCTTTGCGTTCCTGCCACTGCCAATTGTGGCATACTCTGCGATCGTGGCACCTCGAAACCCAGTGGAAAGGTTCGGAAAGGGGAGTTGGAGGACCAAGCTTCTTATCATCGCCATCGCGAGCATCCTCCTGACTATCGTCTCTGGGTTCCGCGCGGGAACTAGCTATATGTCCGCACGCCCAAACACCAACCCTGCCTGGTACCACCACAAAGCGCCGTTTTATATTTTCAACTTTACGTTCGAAGCCATCGTCGTGTTCCTTTTCTTCTTCGGACGCGTGGACCAGAGATTCTACATTCCGGACGGCAGCTCCAAGGTCCGCACTTACAATCGAAGCCCAGACGCCCAGTCCGCAGAGGGATCATCAACAAGGGAAGATTATCTGGAGCAAAGAAAAGACCCAATCGCCACTGAGAGCGCGTCGGAACTCCTGCCAGATAATGAAAAAGTCTTCTCGAAAACACGAGAGTAGTGTGGAGAGAAATTGCGAGACATCGCCGCCGGTTACGACTCTTGCATGAAATTTCCCCCCAGGCTTCCGTTCCTGGAATACTTAATCGGTTTTACTTTTTCGACTATTGGTGTTTTAATTAATATCTTCTTTTTTTGGGTGTGCATTTAATGTTTCATCAAATATTTCGGATTTGCATATATAGTCAACAAGGCATCTCTCATTATTATTTCCGCTACTCCTTTTTCGGTTATATCTTCGTTGCATGTACATACATACATTACATTCCCCGAAGTTGATATTTTCCCCCCTGTGAAATCTTCGATCATGTCCAGATTTTATCTCCATTTCCCCCGACCGCCCCTTTTTTCATTTGGCTATTGTCGGTACATAAAATATTCTTCTTCCCCATTATTATATACCTCCTAAGGGTTGCATGATGGCTACGATGCCCAATGCACAAACTCAATTTCAGAAAGGAAAAGCTCGACAATTTAACTTTTTAGTCCTTTTATATAGACCTGGTCCCCCAACATTCTGCACAACATTCATGGGGGAAGAGGCCTATTTCAAGGCTTTCTCATTGGAGAATTCTTCTTGACTCGCGATATCTGGCGCCCTCATCAATTTTAGTTAAGCTGGGCTTGATATGCGGCGGAGCATGTGCGGATTGATTTGTGCATGCCACTTAAATTGGGGACTAACTTTTTTGTTCGATGACCAAGTTGTTAAGTATTTCTTTTAGTCTTCTAACCATTGATTAGGGATATAGCTTCGCCCTATATAAATTCCTCGACCCCTATTTAGCCTCGCCCAGACTTGACTCCGCTCCTCCAACACCAACCCACAGACTCGTCACAAAGATCCCCCAGGACAAACCTCCCTCTCCACCAACCGACACCCACTACCCTCCCCCATCATGCCGGCATAGTCTTCAAAAGCCTCGACCCACCATCCACCAACACCTCCTCCCCACTCGTAAACGTAGCCTCGAATCCCAAAAACGCTACCGCCCTCGCAACCTCTTCCGGCTGCGCGATCCTTCCCATCGGCGTACTCGCCGCACCATACTTCTTATGCTCAACAATCTCCTCCTCCGTGACCCTACTAGTCCCCATAGTCGGCGTATCGACGTACCCAGGACTCACAACATTAACACGAATACCGGGACCCTCTTTCCCATCCGGATATCGCGCGAGTTCAGCGGCTAGGGTCTGCGCGAACGAGTGGACAGCGGCTTTGGAGGCGGAGTAGACGGATAGACCCGGGAATCCGCCGTGGATGGATACGCTGGTCGTGAAGACGATAGCGCCGCCGGGCCGGATATATGGTAGCAGGGTCTGCGTGACGAAGAACGCGCCGCGCGTGTTGGTGTTGAAGGTGCGGTCGAAGATCTCTTCTGTCACGGCGGTCGTGGGTTCGAAGACTGCGTACCCTGCGTTCACGAATAGGAGGTCTATAGACGTCCCCGCGCCGAAGGAGCTTTCTACGCGCGGGATTAAGTCGCGGATTGCCGGGAGAGAGGTGATGTCTGATTGTATAGCGGTGAATGAGGAGGAGGGAAAGCCTGCGGCCGAGAGCTCATGGGCAGCGGTAGTCACGGGCTCGGCGCGACGACCGGTTAAGAGAACTTTTGCGCCGCGGGTCAGGAGGAGTCTGGCTGTCTCGAGACCGATGCCGTGCGTGCCGCCGATTATTAGGGCGGTTTTGCCGGCGTAGGGGGTTGTCATGGTTGAGGACGTTTGGTATCACAATGTCAACGGAAGAGGGTATATAGATCTAGCTGTTCAAGTATGGGCTAAATGCTGATCTGGGGGTGTGCTGGAATGCGGAATGAAAATATACATGTCGATTCTCATGCCGGATTTCTCACTCCTTATATACATCCTATCACCAACCCGCTTGCCCCAATTGCGGCAGCAGGGTAAAAACCTCTTTAGAACCAGATACATACATACACGTCCTCCAACCAGCCCGTCTTTCAACGCGCAAAACGAGATATGAATTTCTAAGCATCGTTACATTTCTAATCAATGCCCCTTGTCTAAATATTTGCATCAAAAGCCAAGCAACACATTTCGTGCATGCACTCATCCTTAACATCTAGATACGAAGCTACACCTCGTATCGGATAGAACCAAGGCATGGATGGGCGTGCGCACAGGTGCGATATTAGGAACAGCCAGGTTTCATGAATTTTCAAGCGTCTCGACTACTCTAGTTTACTCGACATGTTAGTAAATGATTAATTAAAGCAGGATTCGAGGGGGCCAGCATCGCATGGGCACTGGCCGTGGTTATCTGCTATTAGAAGTGTAGAATGAGCCTCATAGATCTCCCCCCTTTTTTTGAGCACTTTGTCTGTGTTTAAGAGGGGGGGGGCCAGCTGCATTGAGACTAACAACCAAACACGAGGAGACCCCACAATGAACTCAGGGGAACAAAATTTGCATCTCCATCAAACAAGTCAAACATCAAAGATCAAACACTCTCCAACCTCACTTTTCCCCACTAGCAGCGGGGGAGAGAATAGAAACAAACACGCCAAACCTCCGCATGTGGAGATGTGCACTTCAACACACTGCAAACAAATTGATTGCAACGACATTTTTTTAGATTCGAGAAAGGAAGTTTGCCCATTTAAAGACCAAATAGGAAATTGGAAAATTTTCAAGGCCGATGAACGAGTCTTTAAGGTAAGCTGGTACAGGACATCTTCATTTGTGTGTGTTGTACGGGGTGTTTATAGCTAGGGTATGCTGGTTGGCAGGGGAGAGTTTACTACTCTCGATCCTTTTATATGAACATTATTTGTTCGTAACTAGGAGATAAGTTTACGCCGTCCACCACAAAATTAGATCCAGCTTGTTCGATTTTGAAATTGATTCATGAATTGAGCAGCTCATCTCGTTCCCTGTGTCCTATGATGCGGCTTGCCCCGAACCCCCACAAAATTATGGCAGAGGCACACAAAAAACAAAAAAAAAAACAGCTGTCAAGAAACAGCTTCGGAAAAAAACACCATCCAACGGGCTGAAGAATATAATGCCATTGTTTGATTTTAGGGTATAATAATCGCGGATGAGGCGCAACTCCAATAAACAGCCGGCTAAAGGGGTATTCCCCCCCCTTTATATGCTAACTGTAAGCAAAAAGAATTTCCGTCGCTCATATACTAGTTATCGTCTTCAGGAGCTTTAGGGGCATGAGATGTACCCCCGCACCTAGACCAGAGTGTTATCTTTCTAAAATAGCCCTCGCGGCAAAGGCAACATAATCCCCTTCCAATAATCATGAAATCCAGATATCCTGCAAATCACATTGTGTATGTGTGCTTTTTCTTTTGCATTTAGTGTGGATAATGTCAATCAGTTAATGAATGCCGCCTAGAGGATTAGAGAGCCTGTCTACCCAGTTGAAAATTCCGAAATAGCATGTCTAATTTCCAAACCCAAGGTACGTGATGCCTAGTAGGTCATTGTTTCTTAGAAAAAGGAATATATTGTGAGTTGTGAGTGTGACTGTTCGCTCCTGGCAAGATATGAGTATATCCAAATAATTCTATCCTCTAATCTCCTCATCCTAGCTTGGGTTAGCAGACAACAAACAGGTACCCCTTTATTCTGCGGTTTCTGGTTTGCGGCCGTAAACGTGGTAGCTATAGCACCTAAAGTTAGTAACCTCCGTCATAGGTACATGTAAATTTGCTTTAGGGGGGGAAGTGTAGAATATATAGAAAAGAAGAGAGGGAGGCAAGGGGGCATAACTGACATCGGCCAGTAACAATGTATTCTCCGGTCCCTGATATCCTTGCGCACATCGGGCAAAAATGTTTCAACTTCTTCCTTCGACCAGCCTAGAGCTCTAGTAAATGGTGCCATAGTGAACCCATGTAGTCCCTCTAGCATATTGGTCATTGTCTACCTGCCGATCTCTTTAAGTTCCGGATCCTTGGCCCATGAATTCGTTGGCCATTTTTGGCGTACCTCGACGACATCGACAAATCCGGCCTTCTCCATGCGTTTTTTGTGGTCCTTGGCAATGTCAATAGGGCGTTCGAGAGCCGCGCAGGCCTTCAAAACGGTATCGGACCATTTGTATATCGCGGAGGACGGGGGGAAAGTGTCATCATCGCAGTCAAGAGGAAGGGCGGTGTCTTGCATTTCGACATAACCACCCGGCTTAATGTTTCTGCGCATGTGATGTTAGTAAGTTGCAAATCCTTCAATTTATTTGTTTCTATTTTCTTAGTTGTGAAGTCGAAAAGAAAGGAAGAGGACTCAACTTGTAGCATTGTTCGTAGAAGCGATCCCAATCCTTTAGGGAGCTTGTCAACATCCTACCGTGAATAAAGTCGAATTTCTGACGGTACTGCCAGTCCAGCTCTGCATCGTCAACTAGGAACCGGAGGTTGGGTGGCACGCTATATCAAATAGAGAGGTCGGACAATTAACTTCGCCGCAACGGTTTTGCTTCAAGCTCGTTTGGGGACGACTTACGAGGAAGGCTGGATGGGCGATAGATCTGTGCCAATGACCTGTTTTTTTGCAATAGTGAGCAAAGTGATACTAAGTGAGATGGTCAGTCGGATCCAGTAGACTGACTTGGGCAGACGGATGTTCATCGGCTATATCAAGATGTCAGAGCGGGGATGGACTGTAGATATATATATCGGGGAACAGCTGCAGTTACCAAAGTCCAAAGCCCAGAGCCCAGTTCCCGTACCTAGGATCGGTATCAGCAGGGGTTATTCGGCCCGACTAGATCTGAGGAATTGTGTGTCCCACCAATGTCAATCACATCCTGCACATTTTTTCGGAGAGGAGCGAGGTATAGTTTTCCGCCCAGCGTTCGCAGAAATACAGCGTGTTGCAAGTCTTTCGAAAACGTTAGTTGGCAAAAGGACGAAATTCAATAAGGGTATGTGCTCACCAAGCCTGTTTTTCTCGTCCTGATGAGGGTGGAATATCAGTAATCGATCAAGAAGGTACTATATACCCTACCCAACTCACTTCATCATTAGGAAACAAATAGCCTGTGCACGACGTATGTCTTTAGCAGTGCTCTCCCCAGCAACATTTGCCATGTTGGATTCTTAGAAGATGCATACTTCCTTCCTTGTACGAATGGTATGTTCTACCATTTTCTTCCCGAAACGCCAGGATACTTGAGGTTATAGAAGCAGTGAAGGTCGACCTGTGATGAGATCAATCAGGACATATGTTGCGAGCAGCCCAAGTTCTCCCAGATTTCCTTTTGGAGCTTTACGGGTCTTCATCAAACAGGCCGTCGAAGGAAGAGCTATCCTATAAAAACTCATCGTCGTCAAACCACGCCGACGTTTCTGTCAAGTCTCCAAATGGTGGTCGCATACATCAATATCAGGCACAATGTGGCCAGTAGCCTGGGCGGCACTTGTAGCTGCTGGTGAGCTCATTATGAAAACACAACTATTGCTCAACGGTCGTGGCACAGATGAGGTGAGGAAACAAAGGGTGATCTGGTGTGGAGGTATAAATTTAATACATAACCGGCCTGATTTGTTTTCCCGAGCACGCAGCGGAGCATATATGTACTTCGTGGTGTCATAAGAGCAAGATTTGTATCGGGGAAACTAACCGCGAAATTCGAAGTCGATGCGCTCGAGTGGATCCTGTCATGCTCATAACCCTACTAGTGAGGCGCACTCTCGAACTGAAGTTCTTCCCCATCAGCTCTTTTGGCGTAGACGCACCACACTAATGCATCGGGTCGCACTGTCCGGCGCGGGGGCTCTTGTCCATACTTAAGACTTGCCGCTGGACAGCTTGGCGGACTGGCCTCATCCAAGTATATTCGCTGGGGTAACAACACCAACAACCACTGTCAACCAGTAGTGATTAAGATCCATTCTTTTATTCCCCTCATTTTGCTGTCCTATTTGTCTCTTTTCAAGCTAAAATATCTTCTTTTCCCCCTCCAACCAACATCCTTTCTAAAGCGAAAGATAAAAAAGTTAAGGCGTTGCACTAAAAGAGAGCGTGAGGCCGCCAAGAGGATTTTCTTCCCTCCCCTTCCGCAAAGTGCTAGGACCCCCTCCTCGCAAAACTTGCTAGTCAGTGGATCCTGTTTTGTTGGGCCTCGCCTGCAACAACTGAGCGAGGACAAATCCACAAGCTGCATCAAGCTCGGACCAAAACGAGCTCAGGTTCCCCCCAGTGCCAAGCATGGAGTCCCATAGAGCCTATCTACAGAAACAAGAACTCGGTTCCGCAAAAAGCGTGCGATCTATAAATTAATCGCACGACCAGGGAATATTCATAATATGCGAGATCCCGTGGCTCATGCGGGAGCGGCGAGCGACGAGTGATGAAATCATGCTTTCTCATGGCGGTATCTCTATGAAATGGAGCCAGATTTTCGCAATTCAGTTGAAGAAGGTTGACTGTGAGAATCGAGCGGCAGGATGTGGAAAGGCCCATTGATATGAGACATTGGTTTAGGATGTTACACATTGGATAATGCGGGCGAAGCTTTCCTGGGAACATCCTTTTGGAGGACTGGAATCCGATGAGACACTGCACTATGTGAAGGATATGGACATGGTTTTCTTTGCATGGGCGGTGTGGAAGACATGTTTCGCTGTGACATCTTGGTTTGGAGACCCCTCGCCCAAAGATTCAGTCTCTCCTTTGACACAGATCATCGGATTTAGTGAATATATACAGGCACCAGGGCGTGTGTCTGAAATGCAAGGATCTTTTAACGAAGAGTATCGGCCGCAAAGAAAAATGACCCAGATGGCTCTAACCGACGAAGGATAGTGTTGCCAAAAATCAGTGATCTCTATGCTGCAGCAACAAATACCACAGTGAGCACTCTGATCTTACCTTTTTAGGGAGCTTCGTCGAGATCTGGTTCTGGTAGAGCAGCTTCCCACAGAGCTGGCGGACAATTCCGTTAGTTGGAGGGGGAATTCAACGTCAGAGTGTGCACAGTAAGCCACCCTTTCCTCAATGCCCTTGTAATAGAGGCTTTGCAAGTCTACTCAGGTGTGGCTTAGGATCGTGGTCTCCCACAAATACATAGAACTACACTCATCGCAACCTGGACTATTCACCCCGACCCCTGACAAAGTTCGACCCGTCCCGCTGGCTTCGAGACGTGTCTGAAAGGGATCTGAAGAAGCTCTGGATGCCATCCTCCAAGGGGTCAGGAATGTTTGCTTAGATTCAAGCCGGTTTAATTGTCATCCACTGATTCTTGGTTTGAGGTGGACGATGAAGAGAAGATGTCTGAGCGGGGACGTGGTTTCTGATACTGATAGTGGTAGTCCGCTAAACCAAATTTGGCTGGAACCAAGGTCTACCTGGTACGAGGCAATTCTGTAAGATACCTAGGTAGTTACTCGACGGTATACCGAGGTTTGTAGGTAGCTACATCACCCCTCCAAAAGTGACAAAGCGCAAGGAATGAAAGGGGAGGGAAAGATGAAAAAGGAACAAGCAAAGCTCCTGTCAAATCCATTTTTCTCATTCCCACTCCCCCTCGTCCTCGCTGCTTCAATGCCGCTGTTTCGTTATGTTTAAGAAGAAAAAGAAAACAAATAGCCACTTTCCCTGCCATATTTATAATCTCTCCCGTCGTCTACCCACACAAGTCAATTCATCTCAAAAACATCTGAAAAAAGAAAAAAGAAAGGGAAGGTATCATTCAATTCATGTGTCTTTTTTTTCTATTGCTGGGGGAAATATCGACATTTCTCTGCCTCTCTCTCTCTCTTTTTTCGCGTTTCTCAAGCTGAAAACAAAAAAGAATGAAAAAAAAAACAAAATCTTTCGCGCTTTTTCAAAAGTCTTTTTCTTTTCGGAGGGGCGTGACATTCTTTCCATTTCATCAGAAAATAAGTCTCATGTTAGAAAACTGGCGACGGCAGGGAAAAAGGGTTTATGGCATTGCGTAAAAAGCAAAGGGAGAGAAACAAAAAAGAAAAAGGCGTGGAACAAGGCGGCATTTTCCCTTTTCGCCGCAATCCTTCCAGCCAGCCAGCTTTCTTCTCTTTCCCTGCTTTGTTTTTTGGGCCCCCCGGCAGACATTGTAAGGGGAGAACGAAGATGAGAATAGGCGGAAGACATTAGTATGGAAGAGGAAAACGCTTTCTATTAAACTAGAGGAAGTAATCTGGGGTACGACGGGAGACCATGGGTTCGCCAGCGCGTGGGCAAGGGTCGAACTGTAGGCTGTAGGTAAAGAAGAGAGATGTTAGCTTGCGTCGTGAAAGACGTGGACGGGGAACATACAAGGTGTATTTAAGGTGCTCATCAATCTCCATGATGGCCGCCTGGTTACCACAACGGTAGCAGTAATTGGGAGCTATAGGATAAGGTTAGCCTCCCCATTCAAAACGTGCAAATTTCACGCGTTCTTAAAGAGGCTTACCTGAGAAAATGGTGACTACGTTCCGATCTTGGGACCAATTGTATCCTTCCATCACAAGCTGATGAGCGCGCGCGACTAGGGTCAAGCCGTTGTTGTGATTGAACGCCTCCGAGATATCCTGCCCGAACGTGTATCCAGCACCACGAGGAGAAATACCCCATCCACATCTATCATCGGGATCACTCCAGAGAAGATCGCACATGGGTCCTTCGTGAGGTACTTCTTGGATCCGATCCAGCGAACGGATGTTGTCGAGGGTATCGATGCTAGGGCTCAAGCCACCATGCAAACAGAAGATCTGGTTGTCGATGAGGGCGGTGAGAGGGAGGTAGTCGAAGAGGTCAGTGAAGTATTTCCAGACATTCGCGTTTCCATACTTGCGCAAGCATTCGTCATAAAAGCCGTACACCTGTGTGATCTGGCGGGATTCGTGGTTGCCGCGGAGGATGGTGATGCGCCCGGGGTAACGGATCTTGAGAGCGACAAGGAGGGTAACGGTTTCAACGGAGTAGTAACCACGATCGACGTAATCGCCTTGATGACATTGAGCGGAGAGAACACTGCGAGGGAGGGGGGTGGGGAAGCATACCCATGAAGAGATAGTTGGTATCTGGATTCGGGCCTCCGATGCGGAACAGCTCCATCAGGTCATGGAACTGTCCATGAATATCTCCGCACACTGTAACTGGGCATTTCTGTGACAAAGCAATTGATCAGTTTCTGTTGCTGCCATGGCGACACATGCAAGCGCGTTATCACAGCGACAAATGAGATAAACAGAGAGTGAGTGACTTACCACTGGCTGCACATTAGACTCCTCTTGTAGCACTTCTCTAGCCTGTGAAACACAAACAGTCAGTTTAGAGAGGTTCGCCCCTGGTATCACCCTAGGGGCATGGCACAGGGTGGTTGAAGCTGAGAAAACTCACCCTATCACAGAGCCTCTGGACATCGTTCTCTGCAAGCTGCTTGCAGCCCATAAGGCTTTCGATCCACCCATCGAGTGTGGGTATTGACTCTGGGTCGCTTACGGGAGATAGGTGGTGGGGTTCCGGCAATCTTCCCGAGTCAATCTCCATGTTGTTATCCATAAGAAGCACGCGGTTGGGTTATGGGGGTAGGTGTGCAGGAGCGGGTTACGCGGTCTCTGATAGGGCGACAACGGGAGGAGGGCAGGTTTGGAGCGCGCGGCAAAAGGGTGAAAGAGACGGTGACCGAAAGTGGAAGTTCAGAAGGAGAAGGAAAGGGTATCAACAAGAAAATAAAAGAACTTTCTAAGATAATGTAACAGAGGTATCAGGAGGAGAGGTTGGAAAGCAGTGGTGGAGGGGAAGTGGAATTGGGGCAATTGGAGAGAGAGGATCCTGGTGTGTTGGTTGGACTGGCAGACTGACAAGGCCTGAAGTGAGGGAGCGAGTGGAGAGTGGATGCTGCTGCTTGGAACTTGCATCTTCCAAACACAATGATCTACGCCACACACTAGCCACATGTTGTGCACTCTCACATGCTCAAACAACTAGTATCATTTTTTGATGCCATTACTTATGCTGCTGTCTGCATTACTTAAATTAAAGAAGTGATAAGTAGCATTTTTCTTAATTTCATCACATTCATTAACATACACACCTTATCAGTTCCATCACATTGTAAAAGTACTATACAATCAATGGCCTGGGATCCCCTAAAGCATGCTCAAATTATGTCACCTCCAAACCCTCCAAACCCGCCTCCGAATCCACCTCCACGTCCGCCCCGTGGACCACCAGGGAAGTTGAACCCTCGTCCACGGCCCAGTGAAGGTCCTTGGCCAGGGCCTACGGGGTCGTATCTCGCTCCAGGCGGGATCTGAGGATTATACCCCTCTCCTTCTCCCTCTCCTCTGTTCCCGCCAAACATAGGGTCATCAAATGTAGGATGCATTCCACCTCCACCACCCGATGGCCCGAAATGCGGTCGCAACGGATCGTGAGGTCCAAGACCAGGAGGGTACAGATCTCTTTCTCCAATATCCGGTCGTCGTATACCTCCGATACCGCCACCGGGGTGGTATCCACGAGGTGGCCTGTTGATTTCATACTCGTCTTCGAATCCTGGAGGTGGAAAGTCGCCAGGAGGCACAGGGCGTCTGGGAGGTGCAGCTAATGGGTCGTCGAAAGGGTAAGGGCGGGCGGGTTCTGGAAAACGATCGTCACGTAAGGGGTCTCGTATGGGCTGACGTTCAGGTTGTTGCTGTCTTTCTTCTGCTGGCCTTGGAGCCCGCTGCTGGCGTGTATCCTCGTATCCTTCCTTTTGTAAGCCTGGCGCCAGTTTTTGGATCACATTCAATTTGAATAGTCCGATGAAATCGTTGAGTCGTGATGGGGATATGAACACATGGCTAAGAGCGTCGGGGCGGTCTGTGGAGAGAGTGAGGGGAAGAGCTGATTCGGAGATGTAGTCTTTGACGGGAAGATCAAACGAGGTTGTTTTGTCGTCACCGAGCGCGAGCGCAAATATCACTGCATTGCCCCCGAGTCGGCTGATCTTTAGAAGGTATTGCATAGATGATTGTTGATGGGCATATTTAAAAGAGTATGTGGAGTTGGCGTTCCATTCTCTTGGTAAGGCTTGCGAGGTTGCTTCTGTTTCTATTGCAGCGATACGTCAGCCCTGTTAGGGTAGAGGCGACGAGAAAAATATATAAAATAACAAACCTATCCTCTGTTCTTCATCAAGTCCAATCAATCTGAAATCAACAGCTACCATGCACGCGTGGCCAAGCAGAGCCACCGCTTCCCACGAATTGTTCAGGTTTCCCCCGTCGCCCAGGCTTCGCGAGCAAATCTCGAGGATATTCTGCGGTGCAAGCACCTGGGCTGTTCTGTCGCCGGTGGCAGCACTATCTGATAGGGTGCTCATAATGGCGGATCTGATAGAGCAAGTAACGCTGTGAGGTTTGCGGAGGAGAATCGCGACTTTTGAGCACTGTTTGTGAGGCTCTTTCAGGCTGTTCCAGCAGCAAGTCCAGCCACAGCTCGGGTTTGGATGACGCAACAGGGTGCAGCCTGGGTTGGGCATCCCCGCACTTGCAAACATGCCAAACACACACATGCACCAGAACCCCTTTATTCCTTCATCGACGGGCGCGTGTTGATACTTCTCAAATCTCCAACAACATCCACCAAGCACGACGCTGAGGACAAATGATGGCTTTCCATCTCGCATTGGCCTCTATGCCTGGCACTCAGATTCCCTAATTACAACTTATACCCCTCTTCGACTAAATCTTCTTCGTTTTAAGAGTGCGCAAATACTAGCAGCTACATTTCGCTACGTTGTGCAACATGACCAGGAAAGCTATATCATGGTCAATTCTCGCGCTGATAGCCTGCTAGAAACCCATTTACAGGCCTCATTACGACAGCCACTCGGCTTGCGTGTCGTTCGTCTAGCGCGCTATGTCTAGTATCGAAGCCCAATACCTCCCAATGGAAGGGATAGCTACATCCCAACAATTCAATCAAGCACAATCGATCAGAGTCAGAATCCTTGTCAAAATCTTATATTCTACAGCTGAACCCATCAAACGCACTGCGCATGTCTTGAAGGAGTCACTGTCGGCCGGGTTTACAACTCTCTCTTTGCATCAGTCACCATTTTCAACCCGTCATTATGATTTACATAAAGACGGTGGCTAGAACAAAGCTCCGATATGAGCGCTGTTCACTCTTTTGGCCAACAACCGTTGAAGACCACCAGTCTACCTTGCCCCATGGTATGACGTTTTCAATACCTTACAGGCAATGGGTATATACTCCGAGTTCGCGTTTAGGTTCGAGATTCTGATCCAATCGGAGGAGGTCTATTTCCGGTACTAATCAGCCGGATATTAGCGGCGATCTCTCCTCGTCTGCACTGACCAACTTTGCTCCGCTCTCCCGCTGGTAAGCTACCGTCAAACCTAATCGCAAAGCCGTGGCTTCCACAGTTACATCCTTTAGGGCTACCGAGCATCTATATACACCAGCCATTTGCTTTTTTGTACCTTCTGGATTGAGCCTCGTCTGCCAGCGAGGATATAACCTACTATATCTCAGCCCTGTGGCCCTGTTTCTTGGTCCCTGTCCTTGAGTGCTAGCAGTCCAAGGCAACGACTGGGTGCAGCATTACTTCTCCTTCCAGCCTTTATATTCCCCTTCTGGGATTAAACTCTATTCTCCTGTCACATGGCTCTAGTATCAGGAACCTACCATTTTACCACCTACACAAGTCAATATAGCTCTGTCCTTAGAGCTATTCTTCATATTTTCCTACAGCGTCCCTGTTGCACCATGTTTGTCTAAGATTCAGGATAGTTATTTTACAAGAATATCGAACAATGAGATGGGTAATCTCATTGTTGTTGAGGATATGCAGTGCTTTCTTCTCTTCATCTAGACCACCCAGCAAGCATCGTATATTTCGATGCTTGGTTGCTACACTGACTTTTCTCAGTTGGCATTATGGCTGTGCTGTGAGATGTAACTTCCAGGCAGTGCAGCCATGGCTCACAGATGACTGGACTGTTACAAGCTTTCTTCTACTTTTATCTTTAACAAAGTAAATTGTGTCCATGAGCCACAGAGTTGTTTTGCTTCCCAGATGAGTTAGCTGGTGTGCAGGCTTTCCTTGGATTGCTCGCTTCTCACCCCCCTCCCCTCACTGGTTTTTCACACACTTAAGACCTCTCTTTTCTTCCTTTCCTTCTCCCTTCCCACTCACTTCCTCCATATTCTCCCCAACTCTTTCTGTGACCGTCTTGCTCACTTGATAAGACCCTTCTTTGGCTTTCTTTTTATAGCCTCTCTCTCAAGAACCACGGTGAACCATCTCATCCTTGTACTGTCCCCGCTATCATGTCGTCCAAACCCATCGCCGGAACCTCTGATGTGAACCGCATCGAGGGCCCCGTCTCTCTTCGCGCGTACTTGCTATGTGCGTTCGCCTCTTTTGGAGGCATCCTATTCGGCTACGACTCCGGCTACATCAATGGAGTCCTTGGTATGGACTTTGTGAAGAAGCAGTTTGGTGGTCCCGTTCCCCTTGACGTCGACCCGAGTGGTTACAACGTTGCAACATGGCAGAAGTCTCTGATTGTGTCGATCCTCTCTGTTGGCACGTTCTTCGGTGCTCTCATTGCGGGCTCTATTGCAGAATGGATGGGTCGCCGTCCAGCCATCATGCTTGCCTGCCTTATCTTCACTATTGGTGTCGTTCTGCAAGTCATTGCCACGGGCGTCGGGCTGCTCGTTGGTGGCCGCGTGGTTGCAGGTCTTGGTGTCGGTATCGTCTCTGTGGTTGTCATCCTTTATGTGTCAGAAATCGCACCTAAAAAGGTGCGTGGTGCGTTGGTCGCGATTTATCAGTGGGCAATCACAATCGGCCTCCTCACCGCGTCCTGCGTCGACCAAGGCACTCAGCACATGGCGAACACCGCGTCATACCGCATCCCTATCGGTATCCAAATCGCGTGGGCTATCATTCTTTGCACTGGCCTCTTCTTCCTCCCCGAATCCCCTCGCTACTACGTGAAGAATGCCAAACTAGAGGAAGCTGCCGTTTCTCTCTCCCGCGTTCGTGGCTTGCCTGTGGACTCTGAGTTCGTCATTGCAGAGCTAGCGGAGATCCAGGCCAATTTTGAGTACGAGAGCCGGGCGTCAAGCATCTCGTGGCTGGATTGCTTGAGGGGTGGACTCGATCCTAGCGGTAACTTCCGTCGCGTTCTCCTTGGCACTGCTTTGCAGATGATGCAGCAGCTCACAGGTGTCAACTTTATTTTCTGTAAGTCTTATTTCCTTCCTGTGCTACCCTTTCATATTCTGGTGCTAACGTTATATTCTCTTAGACTACGGTTTGTAATAGACAAATGAGAAATAGCCTCCCGATTCAACCCTTTCATTTTCTAACAGCAATATAGGAACCACCTTCTTCCAACAAAGCGGCGTTAAGAACCCCTTCATGATCTCCGTCATCACCAACATCGTCAACGTCGCCTCTACACCTCTGTCCTTCTGGGCCGTTGAAAAGCTCGGTCGTCGTTCCCTCCTTATCTGGGGTGCCGTTTTGATGCTGGTCTGTGAATTCATCATTGCTGCTGTGGGCACCGCTCTCCCAAATTCTGTCACGGCATCCTACTGCCTCATTGTCTTTGTTTGCTTGTACATCTTTGGTTTCGCGACAACTTGGGGTCCCGGAGCTTGGATTGTGATTGGCGAGATCTTTCCGCTCCCTATTCGTGCCAAGGGCGTTGCATTGTCTACCGCGTCCAACTGGCTCTGGAACTGCGTAAGTGCCCTCCCTAGCGCCCGAATGCTGTTGTTTACATCGAAGGCCCCCCCCCCCCCC